>OMMV01190052.1:0-11145 GCA_900302635.1 Chatrabus melanurus
GGTCTATCTGCTGGTGGTACCCGCCGTTCGGCATCCAGTACAGCTCCTCCAGGTGGTTCTTCTGCTCTGTGGGGCTGAAGCTGGGCGAGGAGGGCACCGAGCTGCACGGGGTGCTGATGGGAGTGGAGGACACGGAGCCTTGGGGTTGGAGGCGGTTGCACTGACGCACCCCGGCGCGCTCCAGCCCGGCCAGGCCTTCCTTCTTCACGTCAAACTTCATCAAGTCAAAATCGTTGACGTATTCCAGAGCCAGAGGACTGCTGGGCAGCTCCGGGCCCATGCTCAGCTCCGTGCTCATGTTTGCGTCGCGACTCTTTTGCAGATGCGCAAAGGTGCTCGCGAGCGTGGCAAAAACGGACTTATTGAACAGCGTCTCTTCTCTCCTTTCTTGTTTCATGCAATAGTTCTTTTGGCTCCTCCACCGCTGCTGCGCGCTGACTTGCTAGAGCATGAAACGCCGTGTGACTGGTGCGTGTGCGTGCGGGCGCGCGTGTGCAGGAGAGGAAAGTGCAGCGGAGGAAAAGTTTCACGCTGCTCTGCAAACGGTTTGCGTCATGCAGCCCCGCTCTCTGCTCGGGCAGGAGGAGCGCGTCTCACTGCAAAAGTGCAAGCTCAGTCCCTTCAGCAAAAGTCACAAAAAACAATACGAATAAATAAAAAAAAGAAACACCACGTCTGATCGCTGACACGGGCACCAGTCCTCGTTGCAAGTTCTTGGCTGTAAGTCCTTTTTTTTCTCCAGGAAAAACAAGTAAAAAAATAAATAAATAAAAAAAGGCGTCTGATTTTCGCTGAGAAGCAGCTTTTCCAGCTCTGCACCGCAGAGGTTCAAACAGCCTCCTTTCTTTCTCTCTCTCTCTCTCTCTCTCTCTCTCTCACTCCTCCTCCTCCTCTCTCTGGTATCCAGCAGACTGCGCTCGGAGCCAACAGAGCTTTATCCTTATAGCGCGCCGTGACGTCGCGCGGAAAGGCAGGAGCGTGTGCGCGCAGCTCTCCAATGGGAGCGGGACTCTGCGCTGAAATAGAAGAAGAAAAGGAGGAGGAGAGCAGAGGAGAGGAGAGGAGGAAGCAGCAGCGTCCTGACAGTCAGCTGACCGACTTCTCTAAAAGCACAAACAGGAGGAGAGGGAGAAAACGCTGCTTCGTGTCTTTTTTTTTCTTAAATAACAGCTGCAGTTTTTTTAGAGTAAATTAAGTGATGCAGGTTAGAATTTTGCTCCACTTAAAACTACAATAGAAAGCAAATTTGGAATGTTTTAAACACCAGTTGTTAAATTTAGACATTTTCTTCATGCCTGTTGCTCCATGTGTGTATTATTATTATTATTATTATTATAAGTGCGTAACTACAACAGGTGAGGGGCGGGACTGCTATATTTTCGACATGAAAATAATGACTTTAAATTACACATTATTTCTTTTTTTAAGTAGGCAGGTATAGGTTCTCACCAAACGTCACAAAGAAACCAATCAGTTTTCAAAAATATCCCTTTGGACTTATTTCATACTTTTTTCTAAACAGTTGTCCATTCTTAAACAACTTAACTGTTAATTCCCATGAAGTTAACTTATATTAGTGTTTTGAGAACAAAATCATTGTTTAAAGGAACATATTGTGAATTTTTTTTTTCTCAAAAAACCCTCAAGTTGTCTTCGTTCAGTCCCAGTCTTCACAGGGCGCTTTTTTTCTTTTCTTTTTTTTTTCTTTTTTTCTCCACGCTTCACACGGGCCCGAGCAGAAAACAGGCTCAAGGCTGCCCCTGCGTGGGCAAGCGCGTGAACCGGTCCAAGCCACGCTGCTTTTCTTTTGGCTTTGAACTGCGCGCACATCTCTTCTTTTAAAGGTCAAATACTCCAGTTCTGACTGACAACAACTCATCTCTGTCGCTTCAACTAGGCGGCGTCCAACTAGTTTGCTCCCCTTCCCCATAAACAAGTAAATACATAAATAAAATCAAGAAAGAATTCACCCCCCAAAGGTGTACGCGCACACCGCTCATCTGATCTGAATGGTTGCGTGCGCACGTGTCCCTTCAAAAAGAAGCTGCTTGTAAATGAGTCCGTTTGAAGGATCGATTGGATTATCGTTTCCACCTCATATCCGCGCGTGAGTACCGCGTATTGATCAGCCCGGATGTAAAAGAGGCGATAATGAAGGTCTTATTTGTTTGGTTTAAATTCTTAATCAGTCTGATTTGTTCAGCAGTGAATCATTACATGAACTCCCAGGCCACAACACGCGGCGTTAACGGCGTTATTTTACCATTTAAAAATTATATCGAGGCCGTTTAATTTGAGGAATTAATCATAGTGTATGTCAGCAAATGTTAAGCAATAATTTAAAATCATAAAATTTAATTTGAAAGCAAATTAAATAGTTTGAAGAAGTTTTAAATGTCCGGTTTTTAGCCAAACACCAGAAAGTTTAGACAAACAACAGAACGACTCATGACTATCACAAATTATTATTATTATTATTATTCAATAATAATATTTTTTTAATTAAATATTTTTTTACCACGCTAAATGAACTTGGAATAATAATTGATGTTAATCTCATTTAATGCACCGCAAAACAAGATTGGACTGTTTTTATTTCTCATATATTTTAAGGAGTGGAATTTTTTTTTCTCCTTCATCCTCAGAGCGCGCAGTCTATCATGGATATCCTGCACAAATTTAGACAATTCTTCATAATTTAGAAAAATTTAATTTAAAATTTATAATCACAAAATTGTATTTAAGTGACAAACTTCTTTTTCTTTTCCTCAACCTGCAGCTGCGCGCCTCAGTTGTCGGCACCTTTTCCAAAAAAGCGCTGTGAGCGAGCCGAGCCGCACTAAAACCTCTTCCCATCGAGGCCGGCCCGCCGGCGGCCCCATTAGGACGCGATGCTGTCTAATATAGCTCCGAGTCCAGCGGCTAATAGATCCAGGCGGGCCTGCAGGCGGCTCTCCCCCTCGGTAATAACGCGCCTTAATGGAGAGACGAGATGTAAAAAAGCGTCCATGTCAGCAGCATATCGGTGGTTAATGATCTATTAAGTGAACCGTGTGCTTATGGACAGCGAAAAAAGTGTTGATGCTTGCTCATTCGCCCCCCAATGAGAGTCCCATCCTACGGATTTTAGGAATGAATAACAGAAATAAAATCACCTTTAAAATGTTACATTTAACAGTTGACGCGCGGAGGCTGCAACGGCTGCAGCGCACGGCTCACATCTCCACGAGGGCCTGCTGCTGGCTCCACACGGGAGGCCTGTGGGTGTCCGACGCACAAATGTGGATTTTTTGCTTCGCGTTGACCAGAGGAGTCACATCCGCGCCGGTGCCTGGGATGTGCGTAAAGTTCTCCCGCAGAGGACGCATAAGGAATACGTTTTTTCCCCCTTCATCTTCTTCTTTTACAACCAGAACCAGACCGGGCGTTCATTTATCCGTAATGTACGCGTGACCGTTCCTGGAAACGCTGCCCAGATGGGTGTTTTGGGAAGGCCCGTGACAGACTGAAGGATGGAGATGGAGATGCGCTTTGACGCAGGAGTCGCGGAGAGAGCCGCTCCCCTGCCGCTGCACCGGAGGATTTATTCCCGCTTTCAACACCGCGCACTGATTTTATTTTTTAAAAAAAAGCTGTTTTAAGTGAGTTTCCACTTGTGGATATTGAGCTTTTGATCTCAGTGCAGGCCACGTGCAAATTTTACATTCTTATCTAAATTACAAAACGCACTAGTAACACATTTTTGCCGTCATTTATTATAGACAGAACTTTAATAACGTGTTGATTCACATATTTAAACCGTTCACTTATGCGATTATTTGTCATTTGCATCTTTTGAAAGTGAGTTTCGCTCCTCACATTTAATTTTTATTGCACATACAGTGGCCTTTTACATCGTGCACTTACTCAGGCATTCTTGATTACTCCACACTGATCGATTGTCTCAGTGAAAAAACATGTATTATTAAGCGTGTTGTCTGTGCAAACAGGCAGAGGTCGGCCTCTGAGAGGGAGAGAGAAAAACTAACATCCCCATCATTTAGGACTGATTGACTCAGGAGTGTATTTATGAAAACAAGAGGTGAGATAAGAAGTGCAGTTTGTCTCATTAATATGAAAAACATCTTGTTTGTCTTTACAGATCCACTGTGCGCGTCTTCCTCGTGCATACTCATAATTCCTCCAGTGCGATCACAAGTTAAAAGGAAAAAAAAGGAAAGATCGGGTTTATTTCTTGTGACAGGGCGCCTCTGGTGGCGCGTTTACTCATTGCTCACAGTTTGATGCGTAAAAATCAGTGACATGTAGTCCTTTTTTCCCCTCAGACAGACTGCATCTACGTTAGAACTTAACTTGCTTAAAAATAAGAAGATGAAGAAGCCAGAACCTTATAATTGGAGACATAATATAATAATCCTCTTCTTAAATGATGTGTCTCTGATTGACATGCTGTAAATAAAACAACAAATAAATGCCAACATACACTGTATTGTCTTAATCCCAGAAAAAACAGCAACAAAAAATAAAGCCACGTTTTGCTGTGGTCATTTCATTAATGTAAATTGAAATATTATGTACAATAATTTGGCTTCTTTCCATTTGGCTGTTTGCAGGCTTGTGCTTAACGTTTTTTTTTAAATCATAAACTTGGGCTTATATAACCACAGACTGGAGGTCACACAACAAGACGCAAATATCAGAGCACAGGCGTAACATCATTAAATTCAGTATTCTCACACCCACATTTTACATCTAAAAGCAATAAGTGGCTACTGAAACTTTAAAGAAACACACATGTGACCGAATACACATGAATTAGTGAAGAGATAACTGCATCTTAACGCTGCACTATATTTGGCCTGTACATTTGACACAAAATCACTCAGTTCTCTGAAATTGAATCAAACATTAAAACATCGCCATAAAAGCATTTTGTTTTTTGCATTTGATGACCCTCCGTATACCTGGCTGATATTAAATTTCCACCTCAGAAAATAAGTGTGAACTGAGTAAAAAAAAAACTGGACTTATGGATCTGTGGGATATCTGAGGATTATTCTTTATGTGTGTGATGAGTATGTGATGTGTTACGGTATGTGCGAGCTGACCCCTGTGTGTGTGTTACTGTGACTTGTAGGTGTGCAGGTGTTTTAGGTTTAAGAGTTAACAGGGCATTTTTCTTTTCTTTTGTCAGACATTGTCTTTTAGTCCCCTTCTCCTTTCCTCACATTGTGTTTTTCAACTTTTTTCTCATGTTTTTGCTTTTGGTCATTTTTTCTCTCTCTTTTGTAAACTGCAGGTCATAATCTCTAGATCTGTTGCATCACTTTTTACCAAAGTTGGAGCAACTTTAACTTTTGACCCCTGTACAAATTGAAATTGACCTTTGTCACCATTTTTGCCATTCTTATGCCATAACTCCATAACATTCAGTCATAGATAGTCCAAACTATACCTTTTGAGAATCTTTATGATCAGCCAAATAATATGGTATACTTTTCAATATGATTGGAGGATTTTTAAATTTTGACCCCTGTGTAATTATTCATTGACCCCTCGTGGTCCTCACAGATCAAATACAGCTTGGCTCCACACTTGAAAATAAATCTTATGGTATGTACTAACTGTGGTAAAAATTTCATGCTTTTATCAAACTGAACAATTGTCCTGAAATTTTGAGCTATGCCACCTGACTATGACAGTTAAACATGGTTGGGGTTTCATGTTAAACATCCTCGTAGTCCTAGAATTCAAGGACTGTGCATGTAGAAATTATCAGACCATAATTGACATTTACAGCCAAAATAGCTTGTTTTTAACTCCTGTGACATAATTTATGATGTGAGACATGCCTATTGAGTTGGTCTGTGCTCTGTGTAAAATAAGGCTGGTTTCTACTTCTGCATTGCTAAAAGTTGGTGTCGTCACGACTAGCATTCGGAGATGGTTGTGTGTGACTGTTTGCTTTGAAGGCAGTATTCCACAGGATGATGTGACAGGAAGTAATGCAGATCCGACAGGATATCTGGTTGGGAATGTACTGTTTGGTATGTGTCAGTAGAATACAAGTCTTCTCAAGCAATATCAGGGAGTTCAGGGTCAGTCCGGGAGGTTTGGGAGTGATCAAAGTGCCCATATCATGTCAGATAATCTCACTTTTTTTTTTCTTCTTTTTTTTTACAAGGAAATAGAAGACTTGCTGGCCTTTGAAACTGAGAGACTTCTGGGAAGAGTTTATGGAGTCATGAGGTCACTGGACAGAGGTGTTTGGTGATGCTGATATCTCTGCAGTAGAATAAAAGTTCAACTCTGTAGGATCCTAGTGTTTCCTGTGTTACTGTATGGTTGTGAGACTTGGACACTAACCAGTGACCTAAGGCGATGACTGGATGTCTTTGGTATTAAGTCTCTTCAGAGTATCTTTGGGTACCCCTGGAATGACTGTGTTAAATGAAGGATTACTTAGGAAGATTCAGATGAGCAGTATCATTTGTGTTGTGAGAGAATTGCAGTTATGGCATTTTGGCCATGCGGCACGTTTCTCTGGGCATGAACCAGCACACAAGTGTCTCAGTGTTGAGGACCACAGCAAGTGGAAAAGGCTGAGGGGTTGCCTAGTTTGGAGAGGTGGAGATTTACCAGTTGTTTGCCTGGGTGGTTGCCAGCCAGGACTCAAGGCAGTTCAGTATAGTAGATGTGGCGATGCAGGGCACCAGCACATGCTCTCAGACCAGATCTGTCCTGCAGCTTTGAATATCCTTTACCAGCTTGGCCATCAGTTATTCATAATGTCTGTTGTCCACACATGTCAAAATCCTATACAGACATCACAGGATTTTTAGCGATTACGAAACCATAAGCCCGTGCTAACGCACAGCCTCTTGACCAACTTTGATAGTTTGAGCTCACATGATATGTCCCTGGGATGGTTTCAGCAGGTAAACATCTGAAATCATGCCTTCCTCTGTGTGAAAGAACGGCATAAATACCTCTATAGTTGAGCTTTTCGAAGCTGTCTGTTGATAAATGGAGCATGGATGGCCTGATTTTTATAGTGGATATTGATGGATTTTGTAGTGATCAATGTGGAGAGGTGAGGTATGTCTAATCCTCTATAAGCCCTGAGGGCCATTGCTTATCTCCGAATTCCGTGACGCGGATGAGCGTCTATGACTCCCCCTGGACGGGACACAAGTCCGACGCAGGTTACTTCTCCAGCCAAGGCCGGTACCCATTTGCAGCTGGGTGGACTGAGACAATGTAGATTTAGTGTCTTGTCCAAGGACACAGACAGGAAGCATGAACAGGATTCGAACCCAGGTCTACATATTGGCAGGCCCGCTCCTTATCCACTCAGCGACCTGCTCTATACTGTACGTCTAATGGCGTCCTAGAAAATGAGGAGTGTATGCCAATCGATGGAAATGACATTAATCCAAGATGGCGGCAGTTACTTTTAGCATGGGGGGAAAATAATTATGTAATTAAGTAATTAGTGGGCTGTTAATTGTGGCTAAAAATGTCCTCTGACACATTACATGTATGTCAACTATCAGTTTGTGCAATTATAGAACTGTAGGTATTCACATGGCGAAACATATAGCGGCAGAGAAAAACTTGGTTCTTTCCTTTAGTAGTATTTATTTATAGCAGCTTACTCCAACGGTGAACAACTAAAGCTGCTCGGAATACTGTGCAAAGCAAATGGCGACCACAGCAGTATCTACCATGGCGATTTCCATCTTGTTCATGTTGTCTGCTGTTTCCTGCACTTACAAACGGAATCATCATCTCATATGACGCTAGCGCACATTATCATGACCACTACACACATGCGCTGAAAGGACACAACAAAACCAGACACATCCTGATCATGATGTGATGTGTTACATCCTGCTGGATCACCTCGTGTGATGTGGGCTTTACAGTTCTACGTCGCCCCTGAGGGCAGCAGTACCTGCTGGTAAAACGCCTGGAGTGGAAATAGTTTTCACCCTGTTAGCATAGCACAGTATAGCATGTTACCTTTTACAGGAGGATAATATATCATGAAAGAAAGCAACTGTCCGCTTTTCTTGAGGTTTAATAAACATTGTGCACCTTCATCTGCTCTGTTATTTCGTTGCAGTTCAAGCCCACCACATAAATGCTGCGATAAAGTCAACCATTCAGTGTCTGTCAATGGGGATCAGAGACGGCCTGCTGGTGAGAGTTCTTGGGGATACATGTCAGCACGAAAAAAGCCTTTGCATCATTTGGTTACCCATAATCCTTTTCTGTTCATCTGCTAAAGGCGACGCAGGCATGAAGCAGGGCAGAGGTAAAAACCAGCCTAAAGAAGGGGACAGTCCTCCCAGGAAAAAGGGCGCGACAAGACACAGCTTTTTTTTTTTTTTAAAGCTACAGTGTGTAGGATTTAGTGTCATCTAGTGGTGACGTTGCAGATTTTATTATGCCGTTGCCAGTCACAATTTTGTTTTCCTTCACGTTTTCGCTTCTTTGGTGACTAGGATTCATGCTCCCTTCCCTTCTCTTGTGATAAACAATATGTATGATCCTCCATTTCACAAAAATGAGCGTTCTCAAACTTGTTAGCTTGCACTAGCAGCCAGTATACAGTGTATAGGGGAGCAACCACTGATTTCTCTTCTTTTTTCTTCACGTCTTCCAGGTATGCTGCAAAATGCAAAAGGCAGAGGAAGCATGTCCTTTGTGGGCTACTGAATCAACATGACAGTGCAACATGGAAGCCTCCATGAGGGGGTCCACTCCCATGTAGATATAAAGGACTCATTCTGATCTTATGAAAACACATCAATTCTTTTTTGCAAGTAATTATACACTAATGAACAGAGGGATATGAATGCTATATTCCATTTCTGCTAATAAACAACCCTAAATCCTACACACTGTAGCTTTAAAGTAACAGGAATGGAAACAGGTTTTGTCCTGAGATTAAATCCTCTCCAGGTCAACTGTGGCCCATCGGGTTGCTGCTCAACTTCTGATTCTGTAGTGTGAAGCAGATACGAGTCTACAACTCCTCCTGCATGGGACACTAATCCTTCACAAGGTGCTCTCTAGCTGAGGCCAGTCCCCATTTACTGCTGGGTGGACTGGGATGATGCAGACAAAGTGTCTTGTCTAAGGAAACAGAGTGGTATCCTCAAATCGAAACAAACCCTGGTCCATAAGTTGTTAGGCCAACTCCTATGCCACAGAACCACCCAGTCTAACTTCTCTCACTAACAGTGACTGATAACAGCTTCCTGAAAATGTGTACAATATGATCCCTTTAAAATCAATGCTTTTACAAAACAATTCCAGTCCGCCATTTTTTTCTTCCTCTGTCCTCTGCCCGCCCTCCCTCGCCAAGTGACCTCCTTGCCTCTCAGTCCTCTCACCCTTCTCCTCTGGCCCTGGCCCTGTCCCTGGCCCTGCCCACCCTGGGTCATTTATCATGGGCCAGGAGGGAAGCCCCCGGGCCTGCAGGCCCCTGTCAGCCTCTGCAATCGCCTCTTTGTGGCTCCCAGCAAACAAGTGTCGGATCAGCAAAAGTCTATTAAAGCCTGGTGGGCCTTTCTCAGCCAATTGGGTTTGGGTCACTGAGCTGCTCTCTTCACTGCTCCGAGAGCTCTTTGTGTCGCCGCCGTTCGCTGACACAGATTCTCACAAGATTAATGATTTTTAGTAGCCGTTTGGGTTTCCTTCACAGGGGCCTTCTCTCGTTCCCTCTCTTTGCCCCTTTTCATCCTTTCTTCACTCATTCTGTCCCCTTTTTTTTAAACCAATTTCGTCCACTATTCACCTCCTCCACCTTCTGATTTCTCACTCTGTCTCTCTGCTTCGCTCCTCTCCGTTACCCCAATCAATGTCAACCAATTGTGTCTTTGCTTTGTACTGTAATTACAAGGGGTGTGAATTGCTTCCTTATAAAATGATACAATACGTATTGATACAGGATATGATTCAGGGACGATACTTTTTATTATGGAATGACTCAATTTGATGCAATTTGATTCGGTGCGAGACGATGCAGTCTGATACAATTCTTTAATGTAGACATTCATTTTCCATGATAAATTATAATCAGCCAAAAGTGGCATTGCATACCTTCAAATATATATTTCATGAAAAACCAGGGACCTTCTTCAGGTTTTGGCTGCTGTGCTGCAGAATTATTGGCACTTCGTCCGCTCGCCTTTTGTTCACCACTGGGGGCAGCATCACATACAGTAGCAGAAAGTGCAGCATAGAAGAAGACCAGAAGAAGAAGCCAGATGTTGTTAGCATAGCATAAATCGTATCGAATATCTTTTCCATTCTGAACCGGTATGAGAGTATTAACAAATTGTGAACTGAATGTAAAGTTCAAATGGGAACATTTATGCATTATACCGCCTACAACTATCGGACATATTGATTTTGTTTTTATCTCGCAGGCAAAGTTAATGTTCCTGTGAATAGTCTCGTAAGAGCCTCACGGCGACCTTTGAACTTTTACGAGATTTTGAAGACGTGGAAGTAGCAGTGAAACAACGCTAATAGTCAGGCGGCATAGCTCAAAATTTCAGGGCAATTGTTCATTTTGTGAAAAAGCATGATATTTCTACCACAGCTTGCACATACCATTGCATACCATCTATTTTTAGGTGTGGAGGCAAGCTGAATTTGACCTCTGAGGACCATGAGGGTTCAATGAAGGATTACACAGGGGTCAAAATTTTAAAATCCTCTAATCATATTGAAAAGTATACCATATTATTTGCCTAAAGATTCTAAAAAGGTATAGTTTGGACTATGTATGACTGAATGTTATGGAGTTATGGGGTAAAAACAGCAAATATGGTGACAAAGGTCAATTTCAATTTGTACAGGGGTCAAAAGTTAAAGTTGCTCAAATTTTGGTAAAAAGTGATGCAACTTATTGGTTGAGCTAATAGGATTAATAAATGGAATAGTTTTGACTGTCTTGAATGCTTGGTCTCCAAAGTAATGGTCAAACAAGGTCAACTTCCATTGGATACTATGACACATGACATATGTTACCCCATAACGTGATAACTAAGCATAACAGATGGTGCAAACTATTCCTTTTTGAAACCATAACCAGTAATTTGCATCACTTTTTACCAAAATTGGAGC
>OMMV01190059.1:0-10750 GCA_900302635.1 Chatrabus melanurus
CAAGAGAAGAGTTGTGGTATTGTATGAGGAAGTCTGGAGTGGCAGAGAAGTATGTGAGGGTGGTGCAGGATATGTACAAGGACAGTGTGACAGCTGTGAGATATGCAGTAGGAATGACAGATGGATTCAAGGTGGGGGTGGGATTACATCAAGGATCGGCTCTGAGCCCTTTCTTGTTTGCAATGGTGATGGACAGGTTGACGGACGAGATCAGACAGGAGTCTCCATGGACCATGATGTTTGCAGATGACTGTGATCTGTAGTGAGAGTAGGGAGCAGGTTGAGACGAGTCTGGAGAGGTGGAGATATGCTCTGGAGAGAAGGGGAATGAAAGTCATTTGGAGCAAGACTGAGTCCATGTGTGTGAATGACGGGGAGCACGGTGGAATAGTGAGGATACAAAGAGTCAAGGTGGTGAAGGTAGATGAGTTTAAATACTTGGGGTCAACTATCCAAAGTAATGGAGAGTGTGGCAGAGAGGTGAAGAAGAGCGTGCAGCCAGGGTGGAGTGGGTGGAGGAAGGTGGCAGGAGTGATTTTTGACAGGAGGGTATCTTTATGGATGTGGTGAGGGAGGACATGCAGGTGGTTGGTGTGACAGAGGACGATGCAGGGGACAGGGTGGGATGGAGACGGATGATCTGCTGTGGCGGCCCCTAACGGGAGCAGCCGAAAGAAGAAGATTATTATTATTATTATTAGGGAAGTGAATGAAATAAACCATTTATTGCCCTCAGCAGAGTTTTGTGTTGTAAGATTTTTTTTCTTCTACAACAAACCTTGTAAAATGAATCGAAGAAACGACGATGTCTGTTTCCTGCGTCCTGAGGCGATTCTTCATGTGCAGTTTATTTTTAACCATTAGCATAGCAGGAGGAAAAGTCTCAGTAACATGACAAAGAAAGGCGCAGACGCTCGCACAGTTCTAATGACAGAGCGGGCGACCCTCCCTGTGTCTTTTCAATGGTTTTTCATAAATATTTGATCTGGGAGATAGCTGCAGATATTTGTCTCAAAGCGTGGCCTGGTAACACGCAAACCGATTGTGAAATATTAATAAACCCTCAAATCGACGTGTGAGAATGTGAGCTGATGTTTTTTTCCTGATAGCACGGAAAGATAAAACACAAACGGCAACTTTTATGTGAATAGCAAAGCAATTCCTGTGTATTTGGACTTTTTCTATGGCCGGGAAAAACAGCTGACTCAGTCCAAAATGAGAACAATTCACTGTTTGCAATAAGAGAGGAACAAAAAATGAGCTATTAATAATAATAAAAAAAAGCCACATTTGTAAAAACACATTAAATGTAAGTGGACGGCTGCCAGTGTATATGTTTAATAAGAAACATCCCTCCGCGGTGACAATGGGTCCGGACTTATTGATGTCACCCAAAGGGAACAATGGCGGGAAGTGAGTGATGCATCAAGTGAGTCTGTTTCTATTCTTTCATTGTAATTCGTGTTTGTATTATTTCAGATAGAACAGCACTCAAGCGGCACGCAACTACGCCGGCGGACGTAATAATGCAAACCTTTTGCCTCCAGCTAACCTCTGTGAACTTTGTGTGCAGACTTTAATGGACAACTTCACTTTAAAGGAAAAACTAATAACCTTATACACATATTAAAACATTGTTAGCAATCGAGCCTCAAAACTGTTTTTCCACAACTTAAAACTACACAGAGTAGTTATTAACATGTTCTTACATTTTAAGATTGCATACATGTCAAGTCCTACGGATTTTCCATAAATTTTACGGATTTTCGTGGATTTACATTCCTTACGGGCGTAAACAAAAAAAAATCTTGCTGATTTTCGTCAAAACATGGTTCGAAATTTAGTCACAATTATGACCATAGACGCCAATACTGTGTTTTCCGATTTCCGAGTTCACCGTCGCACGCAGTCTGACTGCATACAACAAATATTTCTGGTAAGATTATTAAATATCTACAGGGATTATTTACCCACTGGTGGTACTTTTAGGATAAACGTCCACGGAAAAGTCAAAAAATTCTGCTTTTGTTGTTCATTACTCAAGAAAGTTTGGGGTGAAAAGCTGGATGTTCGCTGCTTCAGGAGTAAAGAAGAGCGCTTGATTTTGTAGCAGTCAAGTTAAAACCGTTTTCATATGAATAGAGTCGTTAAAATTTTTACTTATTCTTTAATGTACAGTACTGTGCAAATGTTTTAGGCACCCCATTAAAAAAAAAAAAAAAATGTAACAAACAAATGCCCCCAGGCATCATTGTCAACAGAAAATCATGTGAAATGCCCCCCTCAAAAAAAAATGCAACCTAAGTAAAATATGAGATTATTAAGTTTTCTTTTTCATTAAAGTAACCAATTACTAATTTACAAACCTCACTTTAAAAAGAAGCAAAAACACAAAAAAAAAGTGATTTCCTTGTGGCTGTACTGCCGAGTACTTGACAACACAAAGACACCTGATTTAACACAGCCTGATTTTCTTATAAATTTGAAGAGACACCCTCAAACAAATTGTCATTTTATCACCTAAAATAAATTAATTATTTTTAAAGGTGAGATGTTGTCAGACATTTTACATATTCATTCACAAATATTAACTATTTAACAGTTTCTCTTTATTTAAAAGAAAAATTTAGACACATTTACTATGCCTAAAACCTTTGCACAATACTGTAGATTTACTGCAAACATCTTTATGACATCATACAGGTTTCTTCAACAACGTTTTTTAAAATTTTTTATAAAGGAAACCATTCTTTCAATGTTAAATGAACCAAATACAAACTTTTTGTCCTCCTTCTGGCCTTACAGCCTGTTTGTGTGCCTGTTGCTTCAAATAGAAGGGAGCTGCTGATCACCACACCCCCTCTTCCTTCACAGAGGGCGGTGCCTCCATCTCTCTCCTACAGATCATGTGGGCGTGCCACATGATACATCACAGAAATAAAAAACAAAACAAAAAATAAGCCATTTCAGGGCTAAATGTTGCTTATAACTTGGCCTTTGCTACATGCACGATCATAGACTTTGAGTATGTTTAACACAAAATTCCAACTATATATATAATTCAAAGACGTAGGTAGAAAAAAAAATATTTTGCACAATATGACCCCTTTAAAAGATTGCACTG
Organism: Chatrabus melanurus; assembly: GCA_900302635.1. Lineage (NCBI taxonomy): Eukaryota > Metazoa > Chordata > Actinopteri > Batrachoidiformes > Batrachoididae > Chatrabus > Chatrabus melanurus. The sequence continues at coordinate 3,125 of OMMV01190059.1, forward strand.
GAGAAACGTAACAAATCCTCTCATTTGAAAAAGCTTGAAGTAGTGAATTTTTGACAAGATCACTTGGGAAAAATGCAGACATGGACACAACCATTGGATCGTCAGTTATGTCCATGTCTGCAAAGTCTTTGACACTTACCAGTGACCTAAGGTGATGAATGGATGTCTTTGGTACCAGGTCTCTTCGGGGGATCCTTGGGTACCGCTGGAATGACTTTGTGTCAAACGAGCGGTTACTTTGGGAGACTAAGATGAGGAGTATCACTTGCACTGTGAGGGACCGTCAGCTTTGACATTTTGGCCATGCGGCGCGTTTCTCTGTGCATGACCCAGCACATAGTTGCCTGAGTGTTGAGGACCCCAGTGGCTGGAGAAGGCCAAGGGGACGCCCACGCTTCACCTGGCTGCAGCAGATAGATTGTTGTTTTAGAGATGTGAGGATGGACCGGTCTGCCTGGGTGGTTGCCATCCAGGACCCAAGGTGGTGTCGAAGTGCGGCACCAGTGCACGCTCCCAGACTTGACTTGAACTATAAGTAACAATGTTTTTTTTTTTAAAGTGATGTTTGCAGACTGATGGTTGGTTCTCTGTGTTTCAGATTGGTGCTACCAGTCACAGTTCACCTGTGACCAACAGTGCAACGGTGAGCTGCTTAAAGAGAAGCATCATTTATTTCATCGGGCTTTCCTGGAACTCGATCAGTGCAGCTTGTTAACGATGTTGGATTTCTCGTTTTAGCACCAGATAAGTGGGATCACGCTTCCAGGGACTGCGCGGGACGCGCTCAGTCGCCCATCAACATCGTGACCAGAAAGACGCTGCCAGATGACCGCCTGACTCCTTTAAAGTTCACACACTACCAGCAGACGTTCAAAGGAGCAATTCAGAACAACGGCCACTCAGGTGCGTTTTCAGGAAACATCGAGCTTTGAAGACGTTTGCTCACCTCTTCATACTCTGCATTTTTTTCCATTACAGTTCAGGTTGGAGTTCCTCACCTCGCCACCATCTCAGGTGGAGGCCTGCCGACCGACTATAAGGCAGTGCAGTTCCACCTGCACTGGGGCAAAGACGGAGGCCCGGGCTCCGAACACACCATCGATGGAGAGCAGTATCCAATGGAGGTGCAGTAATGTGCACACACGGACAGACTGACAGCGCATGATGTAGATGATTAGACCCCTGAGTGATCTCCATCACATGACAAGCAGTCGTTGCCAGGGATGCTGGAAATCAGTCAGAGTCGGGGGCACTGAGAGAAAGTCTAGGCTACGCATCATTTTAAATAGTGCAGGGCGGCGCAACATTCAGTTCAATTTAATTTATTTATGTAGCGCCAAATCACAACATAAGTCGTCCTAAGGCGCGTCACAAGAGTAAGGTCTAACCTTACCCACCCCCTGAGCAAGCACATTGGCAACAGCAGTGAGGAAAAACTCTCTCAGGCGTTTTGATTACAGGAAGAAACGTCAAGCGGACCAGACTCAGTGGGGTGACCATCTGCTTTGGCCGTAATACCAGTGACAATGTTCATTTGGTTGGATTGGTTGGTAACGGTCAACAACATCTTAAACTATAACAGCAAACCCGTGCGTAATATTAATATTATAACCAAGACCAAAGTGAGCCACAGCAAGGTGACGGGACGCATAATTAAAATACATTTCAGATTCTTTTCTGAGGTATATCTAACGCGCTATTACCATCACTAGTATTCGTTATCCGTTTAGTTTGCACATAATGTCACCTGTAGTGCTCTCTGTGTTTGTGAATCAAATAGAATACACTAAATGCTCAAAAAGGAAATCAAATATTATAAAAAATAATAACTGGTGGATGCTAGCCCTATGCTAGTACCAAAATCATATAAAATGAAAGTTTTAGAAATTGATTTGTTTAGTAAACTTATTTTTTTCCCCTTGTAGCTGCAGCCCCTCGCCAGTAAGTGGTGCTGCAGCCCCCTCAGCACCCACTACTTCCAGCATGCCTTGTCCTTGTCCACAAGGCGTTGAATAGTGACACAATTTTTGTAATTTTACTTCTCCCCAGCAGCACTTTTGTGCCAGAAAGAGAAAAAAAAAATGCAACATGCACTTGGGCTTTTATACCGTTACACTGACTATAACCTTTTTTCAGACTATGATATGTTGCTGTTAGCTAGATGGCAACGGACTAGCAGTAGAAGGCGAATTAACGTTCCCTAACTTGAGCCGATGAAAACACAAAAATCAAGCTATAGTCACGTTTTTCAGTAATGTTGACCTACCTGTCCAATAATAAAGCCAACCCAGTCGGTTTTGATCCCCAAAACCGGGGACGGGTCATTATTCCGAAGGTCCATTGGTCCGAAAATTAGGCCGAAGTCAATTCAATAGATTTTAGCGCCGCAGGCTCGTAGAATGATACAATAGGGTTAGGGTTATAACCATTTTTAACAATTTTCAGACCAATGGACCTTCGGAATATTGACTAGTCACCCCCAAAACCAAACGGTGGTCCCTCCAGTTTTTCAAAACCAATGTGGATGTTTAACCGTGTTTTCGCCCGACGTCAATCTGATTCCCGTTGGGCCTGATGGTCTGCAGCAGATGAGAGTTTTTGTTGTTTTGTTTTTTTAGTCTCAGTTGGAGCGTTTTTAGTGACTCCGTGTTGTTCCTCTCTGGCTACACTGTACAGGGCAAGACACTCAGGAGCGCTTAAATGCCACAGACTATGTAAGGAAATAGACTTTCCCACGTAATCCGACCGAATTTACCTTTACAGTGAGAACAGGAAACAGGTTGTTAGAGGCAACCGAGAGTCAGAGAAGTCAGCGAGTGACAACCTGTTCACAAAAACGTACACATCTTCATAATGCACTTTTAATTGGAAAACGATGTTTTCTTGGTCTAGTTTGCAATAAGATCATTGTGTAAATGAAAAAAACGGGTAACATGAGCAATTTTTTATTTATTTATTTATTTTTTTATTTTTTTTATTTTAACAGCTGCACATTGTTCACATGAAGCATCGTTACAATGATCTGAAAACAGCTCTGTCCGACAAAGAAGGAGTTGCTGTTCTTGGATTTTTCTACGAGGTAACCTCACAACGACCTTTAACACTGAAATCAAACCGTTAATGTGGGCACAAAGTGAAACGAAGCCGCAAACTGTCACTTTTTATTTTCAGAAGTCCAGCAGTTTAAACCAAAAGTATGACCCCATCATCAACTCGCTGCGAAACATCAGATCAACAAGTAGGTGCTGAGGTTTCGGTATTATGGACTAAAAAAAAAAAAAAAACGTGTCTTCAAAGCCGTGCTTGAGTGTTTCCCTCTTTGGTTCATGTGTCTTCAGATGGAAACGTCACTCTGCAGTCCATCTCTCTGGAGCAGCTGATCCCGTCTCAGCAGAATCTGACGAGCTACTATCGCTACAAAGGTTCTCTGACCACACCGGGCTGCACCGAGTCTGTGATCTGGACCGTGTTTGAGAACCCCATCCCTCTGAACATGGAACAGGTACCGACACAACTAACTTATCAGACGACCAAACTACTTATCAAAAAGGTTTTCTGCAGAGGACAGTTAAGACGCAATAAATCAAATGAAGAAATATCGCCACATTTCTGAGCTAGATCTCGTTCAAAAACAGTAAAAGAATAATTGCACTTAAGTACGTTGGACTCCTGTGAGTCAGAACACAACTACTGATTTCCTTCAAGTACCACAAAGTTTACGTAAACCTTTCTGTTCATTTTGTTCTTGGTTCTGTTCACTTTGGATGCAGTTTCCACTTTTGACGACATTGTTATTTTAAATGTGGAAACTCGCTTCTGTTTTGCTTTGTGGGTCCAAGCAAACGTCACCCATTCGCTCCTGTATCATTGCAGACCCAATAATAGACCAGTTTAGTCATGACATCAGTTACCAAACCGAGCAACCACCACTTATGGTTCCCAACAAATGTACATGGCAGTACTAAATGTGAAACCAATTGCTAAGCACTTTTTGGGAGAATAAAAACTCATAAAAAAAAAAAAAAGCAAAAATGACTGAAATTGGAATCGCTTAGTCATGTGTCATGTCTTTGGTCACAGTCATCACTTTGTGGAGTAGTATACCACATCCAGTGCACTGACTGTGAGCAAAACTATGTGGGAGAAACAGCCAGACCTCTTGGTACGAGAATCAAAGCACAGAACAACTCGGCTGTCAAGGAACATTGCTGGACAACGGGACATTCCTTCACTTTGAAGAATGTCAAGATTTTAGAAAGAGAGACGGATAACATCAAACGTAAGGTGAAAGAAGCCATACAGATTAATCCTTGAACAGGGACGGGGGCATCGATCTTCCACCCATCTACCACCATCTCCTCTCGCGTCCGGTAGGTCAGTTAGGTCTAACATCTGCCAACATCTGTGGATACTTTGAAGAACAGTTTGAGAACCTGAAAGGAATCTTGAGTACCATGTGAACGGGGCTAACATTGTGTTTGTCTTCTTTTTGTCTAGCTTCGGGCGTTCTCCGACCTCAAGTTCAAGGATGGAAAGCCAATGGTCTGGACTTTCAGGCCAGTCCAGCCTCTGAACGGTCGTCTGGTCTACAGGTCAGGAGTTGCCATAATCCTGTCCAGTGCCGCTCTCCTTTTGGCTGCCGTTGCCGCATCCTTGATCCTGCCCAACCCCAACTAGAGTGTTGCATTCCTGCAAAATCCATGAACACAATAAGTTCTGAAATACTCCTCAGCTGAAAACTGGTCTGTATCATCTTCATCGCATAAGCTACCAGGTTGAACCGTCACGTTATAGTGCCGGCACCACTCACCCAGAGTTCCTCCCTCATGACACAAATGACAAAGGAAGAACGCCTTCGGAAAGGTGCCATAAGGGTTGGATAAGCATTAATGCATGTGTAGTGAAGCAGTTTTTAGGTCCAGGGTTATGAATGTACCATAAAGCAGGTTCTTCGTCCAGAGTCATCAAGATCTCAAAGCGATAAAGATTTCAGGTTAAGCTTAAACTTTCATAGCATCATCCTTAATACCAGCACATGCGCATCACGCATTGCCGTGCACTTTAGACTTCATCCACCTTGTCCAATGTCAGGTAAATTTAGTCTGTGTTAATGTGCGAGTTTTACTCCGATTGTTTCTGCTGCGAGGGCCGGTGTCAGCTCCGCCACTTGGCACATGATGTGTTGACCTTAATGGGGCATGTGAACGGCAAAGAGCTATTAATAGCAGAACTGAGGCATAAAAACAGGGCCCGTTTCAAAGCCAGCGGTCAAACGAGTCGACAGTTTGGCTTTTTGTTCAAAGTCCACCATCAGGTGAACGATTCACTGCACTCGCTCAGCTGTTGGCTCGAGAAAAACGAAGGGATTGGAGGGTTTTGCTTTTCTCCACCGGAGTCCGGTTTCAGGGGGAAAATCTGTGATGTGTTTGATTCTGCCTCCTTCGGGAGCAGGAGCCCAGCCACACCTTGGCTCATCCTAAAGTTGCTCTGATAGAGGCCTACAGAGTGAGTGACAGCTTAGATTTTGGCCGACTAGGGTGTCTGGAGCAATTCAAATTAATTTCACGCCTCACACACACGCATGCATTGCACGTATCTCCATGCGGCACATATCTGTAAGCTGCACACACGCACACACACGCACACACACGCTGCTGCTGGACTGAAGCAAACCTGCACTTGACTGAACCTGCAGCACTTGCCAAATTCACCCATACCGCTCATTGTGACCCAGTAAAGTTCAGCGAGCTCGTGCTGAGGACGTGACCGTGTTCATGGCTTGTATTACAGTGTCCCGAGTCACTGACTGTTTTCGACTGTGAAGTGCCCCCCTGCGGAGTCCTCGCTCATGTATTCAGAGGACTCGCCGTGTATCCTCGCTGTGCAAATCTACGCCAACATTTATCCAGACCATCAAGCGAGAAGGATGTGAATTTGTCATTGTTTCATGATGCATCGTTGTATTTCTACACCTGTATTTATGTACTGAATGTGTATATTGTTATGAGACACACAGTGTTATTTATGTAGTGTGAACTTTATATCGTACTGAATGCAAAAAAAAACAAAAAAAAAAACACATAAGAATTAAGATGATAAATTACGTTTATGCCTGATGTTGAAGTGTTTGACTGTCAGGTTTATTTGAAATAATATGGAGAATGTGTTCTAACGCAATAATAAAGTATTAACATGCATTTTTAAAGACGGTCTTTTTGTTTTTTTTTGTTACCATTGAAGATCAAAAGAATCCGTTTAAAGTGTGAACAAAGCAATAAAAGTCTCAGTGTTCCTGTGCTGTAAAAAGTGATTACACTGCGCTGGCTCTGTTTTATTGTTGCTTTGTGTTGCTCAGTTTCCTCTTCGGGAGAACGTGAGACCTCTGTCCCTTAATCCACCTCATAATGAATGTTTGTCATCTCCACCGAGGAGGTTATGCGCTCGCCAGCAGCATCTTTTTTGTTTATTCAGTCATTCATTTTCTCAACCCAGCCCAGCCCGGCAGTCACCGGGCGAGAGGTGGGGTACACCCTGGACAGGCAAGCACTTTGGCCCAGTCCCAAAGTCCACACTCACGGACTCACAGACTTTGATGCGCGTTCTCGTGGAATTCATGAGGGGTTAGGGCTGTCCCGCTCTCATGTTTTAAAGGGCATGAGAGGTCGGTCGCACCCTTACTGAGCCATTTAGTCAGCTTTCGTAGCATGAAATATAGGTCGGATGTTTGGCACAGAGATTCTTTACCACTGACCTATCAATACTGGAGGGGGAGCTCATCGCAATCGGCTCTAGTACCTGAATAATGAGATAGCGACGTTTTGTCCTCAAAATACGAATTGGGTAGCCTGTGGCTGGGGTATTCCATGTCAAATTTTGTTGGTAATAAATAGCAGAGACATGTTTTCAGTTCAAACATCCACGTTTCAAAGTCATTTTATTATTTACATTTCTTTTAGAGTCACTTTAGCCTGACATGGGCTGGTGCCCAGTCTCCACCGGCCAGTACAAACCATGACGAACCCCTATGGTGTTTACAGTATAACGAGAGTCATAGTATTGGAAATAGCTTGTTTAAGAATGAAATGCATGTGATTGTCATGGCGTTTAATTATACACAACTATTATGTAAATCACGTCCTTGAATCATATCCAGTCTGCTTGTTCATATCAAACTATGAACACTGTCCTCCTGGACTTACAAAGCCATATTTATAGCTTTTCAGGAATTGGCGGCACATTTGCATTTACAAAGCGGTGTGCACTGAAGAGACGCTTTGGCACACTTGTGTCTCACACAAACACCTTTGCAGGAACACCTGATGAGCTCCCTGCATGCTCTCGGGACTTCCCTTGTGGTCATCCATTTTGGCAGCCATGTATCATCCCGCTCTGGCGATGGGACCACTTGCTGGGGGAGCTCACTGGTAGTCCCGATACCAGACTGAAAGACTGACCGCTTAACCATCTTTATTTTGTTATTTTGCAACATCTGCACTGGGCACAAAGCAACGCTATGAACTATTTTTTGTACGAAGTTTGGTGCTTTTGTGAGATCTGTAAACATCCTGACGCTAAGGGACCTGACTAGTTTCCATAAGTCGGCATTTGAGCAGACTTTGTCAGTGG
>OMMV01190065.1:0-10487 GCA_900302635.1 Chatrabus melanurus
ACATGCAAAATAAAACTAGAAAGCACTCAGAGAGCGCAAACCTCCGCCAAGGCAGTTCAGTCCCCCATAATGTGGAGATGTTCTTTTCCAGCAGACGGACTTCTGAGAATCCAATGATAATGCCAGCATAAACCATTTTGGTAGAGATTAATATCCAACTCAATCAATAAATCTTTATTTTTTTAATATCCCAGATTTACATGATAATCCGGATCACCACCAAAATCTAATCGATTGGTCCTTGGGCCATTTCCCACTTATCCTGAAAATTTCATCAAAATTGGTCCATAACTTTTTGAGTTATGTTGTGGACAAACAGACAGACAAACGCCGGCAAAAACATAACCTCCTTGGCGGAGGTAATTACCTAAAATAAGAGTGGTGCATATTAGGTTTGGGCTATTACATTTAATACAATATCATCCACAGATTATGTCAAAATGGACTAAAGTATGTATAAGGTCGACACATTCTCACTGCATGTTCCTCCTTCGTAAGGACCAGTTTGTGAAAAGGGAAAAGCCATATGTTTAATTTTGGACATAAAGCTGAAGATAAGAGCTCTTTTCAAGAAGCTACAACAGTAATGTTATGAGGAGCTTGATCATTAGCTGGGTTTCCATTACAGATATACACAAAAGTTAAGCGATATTTTCAGAATGTCGACAAAACACAATAGCGAAATGACAGCGTTACCAATTGAGTGATGGAAAGCAACTGCTGGGTGTTGTCCTCTCGCAATAACTGTCATTCCAGTAAGGCTCTCACGAGAACTGTAATTCCAATAGTCATGGCAACGGATGGGTAAGTCCTGCTAAATACTGTCATTTTGTTTTGTTTTTTCTCATTCAATATTGCTGTAACATTATCTTTTATAAGGTTTAACAATCTCTCTGTCTCTTCTTCCATCCACACGTACTGCTCCATATATTTTAGAAGGTCATGTGACTCTTTCTGTGCATCATGTGACCTATCATAGAGGAAGTGTTTCCATTGCACTTTTGTGAAATATGGCTTTTTCAAATTGCCTGAAAACCATCTCATGCAAGGGTAAAAACATTTTTGCAATATGAGTTTTTTCAAAATACGTGTTCCCATTAAGTATATTTTCATTTCACGACTTCAAATTGCACAATTTGGAGGGTAATGGAAACCCGCATATCGGACCTTGTGTAACAGGGGTAGGAACTTAGATTCAACAGAGGTCATGTGACATCCAGTGTTGATTCTCATCACGTGTGCATTGTTTACTAGCTCCTTGTGTGTATATTGGTACTATGATCCAATCCAAGTGCCAGTCCAATACTGCATATTTAAAAAAAAAAAAAAAATGCATGACCAAATGAGTCAGACATGTGAGTCATGTCCCAGTGGAAGCCACAATTACTCTCCATTAGTTTTGCAATTAAAAACCAAAAAGCAACATTTTGAGCTGCCCAGAATGAATGCACCTAATGTGTTCCTGCAATTTTTCTTCCTGTCCACTGCTGTGCAAATATTTTCAGTGTCATTGAGGCTTCAACACCAGTCTGATTTATTAACACTGAATGCACACTGCCCCTGAAAAATTTACAGTAATGAAATGTATGAAGATTCTGACCCTGCACGATGAATCATTCTGATGACTATTTCCTGTTATTGGGCCAAACAATGACGACCCATGCTATTATGTACCTGCAACAGAAGCTGAGAATTGTATGGGTTCCTTGGAGCAATGATTATGATGTGGCTAGACTGATGACTGTAATATTTACAATGTCAGCGGAGAGAAGACTGAATAATTGATGAATTAGAAAATGAAAAATCCTCACATTATGTTTGAGGAAAACTATAAAAGACTTTTCAGTGTAGTTGTAGACATTCTGATATGCATGCTTATTAACCCGACAAAGAAGAAAAATGCACTGACCAGTTTTCAATTTATGAGGTAATAAATACCAGGCAGCCCTCATTACATCTGCAGGGCAGAGGGTAAAAAATATTTGAGAAAGGGGCTGATGGTAAAATACAGTCGTTGAACGGTTGTTTTTCTAATACAGCCCCAAGTCAGAGAAAGTTAGGACGGTATGGAAAATACAAATAAAACATCCCGCAGTTATTCTGACATTTACTTTGACTTCTATTTCATTGCAGAAAGTATGAACCCAAGATATTTCATGTTTTCTGTGATCAACTTCATTTCTTTTGTTAATATACATCTATTCGTACATTTCAGGCCTGCAACACATTCCAAAAACAGTTGGGACAGAGGAAATTTAGGGTTTGAGGGGATTCTGATGGAGGACCGTTTATCTGTTGATGACCACAGGGGATTGTTCAGTCATTGTAGAGCCTAGGATTTTGATTTTATTCAAAAAGACATTTACAATGAACTGGGCATAGCTGTCTACAAGCCTTAAGGGAAATATTTGTGTTTTCTTACCATTTAGTGGTTACTGGTGGTATTGCAACATGAGGTGTCCAGACAATGGCAAGTTAACTAGATGACTAATTTGCAGAATATGATGTAACAAGTTGTCTAGTTAGCTATACGTTAATCCTTTATCTCCCACTGTAAATTTAGTTTGTAATGTCTCTTCCTCCCAGGTTCTCTTTACTTGCCTCTGTAACAATGCCCACACTCAACTCCTTAGCAGTGCCCAGTACAAGTAAATGGGACCTGGATATCAGCATCAGTGCAACTGTGATGGTTGTGGAGAAAAACCTGTTTTTCCCGTGGTCTCTAAGGGGAAGGGATGCCTGGAATGTGCACTGTTCTCCCCATCAATCACCCTTCCCTGACACATATGTAAACAATCTGTGGTCCACCTCCCAACCCCAGTGAAGGGTAGGGTTTCAGTAACTGTTATCGGATAAAGCAATTTAAGAGCTGGGATACACAGAGCCTAGCCAAATGTGCAGACTAAGTAGGATCTGGTAGCAAGAGGCTACATTCAATAAGGAATGGCACCATGGTGCAAGTAAAGATGACTTGGGAGGAAAATGATTAATTACTGAATGGGCCACCTTAGCCATCTTTGCAACAATTGCCCCAGCTCAGAAATTTGTCAGGAGCTGCCACTGTCACAGCTGCTCCCAGCCTTCGGCACAGGATGGAGAAGATGTGGTGAACACTTATCTGAATAACCTCAATGAGATCAATGCGCACATTCCGTACTCTGCTCCTGATATTTTGAAGTCATTTTTTCCATGCTTAACCACTGACATGCGTTGAGCCTGCTGCATGAGGCGGCCTCGATCAGAGAGAATATAAGGTGACAGCCTGTGCGTGTGTATATATATATATATACACACACGCACAGGCTGTCTGCATTTAAAAGGCTCCTTTCATGTGGTAGCACAAAATCTGTATTTCACACTATTATGGAAACTTTGCACATAATCCACGGTTCATGTGCATGTGGAACTGTGGGTGGGGGTTGGGTGGGGGATCGGTACGGCTCACAGATCAACGCTGATCCTTTCCATCACTACTTTAAAGTCCGTCTTCAAAAGTGGACCTTTACAAATGCATTTTGATAGTTTCTTTTGAACTCCATTGTGGTGGTGTTCAGAGGCAAAATTACCAAAATTGCCATTGTCCAAAGATTTATTGGCTTGAACTGTATATTTTGGATAATTTCTTACCCTATCTTTTGCCCTTTTCATCATATAGATAAAGTTTAATCTTTGCCTCATCAGTCCATAGAACATTTTTGAAAATATAATTTCCAAAGTGGCTTTCCGATTGTAATACCTTCAGTCTGCCCTGTGGAGGTCATTGGTGATGTCACTGTCACTTTTCTTCACAGCCCTCACAATGTTTCTGTCATCAGCTGTTGTTTCCCTTGGTTGACCTATTTGTTGTGTGTGTGTTGCTCTGAACATGAGGTCAGGCGAGGTCAGGTCTGGCAGCATGCGCTGGTGCAGCGAGTTGCCGCATCCACCATGCAGAATCCACACTCAGAATGTTAAGATGGCATTCTCTACACTAGGGATGCATGATATTGGACTGTTGCAGATATTCATTATGTGGATATTTTCCAGCATGTTTTAGCCAAAACCAAGTCTCTCCTGTACTGGAATTAACCCATTACTTTTATTGTGATGGTCTGCTTGTTGTAGATACAAACATAAAGCAAGACAAATATTTGATTCTACCATTAATGCACCGGTGTCTATGTTGCATAGAGGCCATTTTTTAGTAAGTGTTATATCGATGTAAATACCACATGTTTTTATTTGTCAGTATGTTCATCTACTTATCCTGAATTTTTAGAGCACAAGAGCTGTACTTATTGGAAATTAGGATGTATTTTATTGTCTACGGACGTGACATATGCCCAATTGAGGTACGTATATATCACAATTTGTGTGGCGTCTTCTCTCAGTTACCTACGGAATGCACTAATATGTTAAAGTGATTGTGTAGTGTCTACAAACAGTGAGTGTCACATAGATGCATGCTTGCATTTCTTTTTTTTTTTTTCATTCATGGTCTTTTTGTCACTTATATAATTTACTTGTTGTTTACAGTAATACTTGTCAAATTCAGCCCTGCTCCTGTCACGTCTTTTCAAAATTGTTCCATTTTGCTTTCCAGACTAATTGGAAAATATGTATGAGAAATGAAATTGAGATTTTCACTGCATGTATATTGCTATATCCATGCAACTTTGACTAATTATTGGAACAAACCTCATTTGATCCAAAATAAACTGAAAGAAGTTGGCCAAATTGCACTTACAATTGACCTTTTGTATTTTCTACAGACACTACATTGTCTACGGACGCTACATATTTCAAGATTATGAACAGTTACCAACAACATTGTGTTGTCTACGGACACTAGAGAATTCTTTTGACATTTTGGGCGTGTCATTTCTGGTCATTGTAAATATGGAAATCATGGCTTTCAAACATTTTTTGTCAATATGTCACTGAGAAATAGCCAAATAAACATAAAACAGTTAGAAATTTAGCCAATAAGTCATATTATGATGAAATGTTATGAAAATATTCTATATAAGAGAAAAAAGGTGAAGTTGGCTGCAAATAAGACATATTCTACGTGGTCACATTTCACAAATATGAAGCACTCTGTTCACATGGTGGCTTTGTTGTTAGCATGGTTGCCTCACAGTGAGAAGGTCCAGGATTCTAACTCGACCAGGTCCTTTCTTTGTGGCGTTTTTCATGTTCTCTCCATGTCCGCGTGGGTTTCCTTCGGGTGCTCCATCTTCCTTGCACCTCCAAAGACATGCAGGTTATGTTAATTGGAAACTCTAAATTGATAAATTGACCATAGGTGTGAATGAGTTTGTCTGCCTGTTTGTGCACCGGCACCGACTGGCAGCCTGTCCAGGGTGTACCCCGCCTCTATGAAGTGGTTGCTGCTAGCTCACCAGCAGTGCTGCGGTACATGTTTCCAAACCCTATCAATGTGCTTCGCTGTAAATTCACACCAAGTCTATTTTTGACAAATACCGCATCTGGTGAGCTTCTGACCATCTAGACAGTACTTTCCACACGAATACACTTTTTTTTTTCTTGTCATCCTGTCTCTTAAGTGTTTTCCTCCTGCTGGGGCGGGGGTGGGGTCGAGTCTTCAAAGGTAGACCTTTAACCAAAGTCCAGCCACCAGTCTTTGATCCATGCTGTTCAATCAGTATTACTCTGAGTGTTCTAGTTTTACAACTGCAATGTTGAAATTTATGAGCCATAGGAAAAAAAAATCTATTTCTATATTTTATTCAGGAAAATACAAGTTTTGGATCAGGAGTCCTTATGAGCAAATATTCAATATTTAATGACTTGGATCGGTATTGTATCAAAAAACTTGATCGGGGCATCAATAGTTCCAGTGGGGCATTCCATTTTTAAGCAAAACGGTAACAGTAAAATATTAACAGTAAAACTAAGAAATTTGGCATTTTATGAGCCACAAATAGCACAGTAACAACCTAGTGACAGTGAACTCTCTATTGCATAATATAAAAGATATGACACATTTTTAAGTAACATAGATTTTCAATTAAAATGAAAATCTTTTACTTGAACAGGTTTGCCTGATGCTTCCCTGAGACCATCGTGACAAGATAGTTGACAATGGAGAGAAAACCACATTGTTCGTGTGCACAAAATAAAATTAGCTCTATTCAAGAGCTAAAAGTTAAGTTATTAAGACCCACGAGGCTGGAAAAAAACCCCTTTCAGCTGACTCATAACTCCAAATGACACTTTCTGTGAGCCACAAACAGCACTGTAACAACCCAGTAACAGACAGTGAGCTGACACAAATTAGATTTAATCCCTAACTTGAACTTTAGTCATTACCATCTTTTTGAGCCCAATTAACAAGGTTGACAAACAACTTCAGCTGACTGGTAGGCTGGTCCATTGCCATTTTTTTAACAGAGGGAGGTTTTTGGCTTTTTTTCCCCACTCACATCAGAGCAAATGCTAAACCCTACCGGTACTTTGTGCTGGGTGCACACCAGTACCTATGTACTGCACAGGCAGGGAAACGGGCCTGGTTGCTGGAATTAAAATGATAAACTAGTCGCCCTTTGCATTGGTTCGGCACCATTAGCTGAGCAGCTGCTTCATTCTTATTTCCAAATCATGGGTTCATAAGTCTGTGCTAGGCTCTAGGTGATTCATTATACCCAGTCACATTCATCCAGGTGTACAGCGTCGTGTTTTTGGTTTTGCACTGCTGGTCTTGTGCAAATGCCATTTGCAGTGTGTCCCCAGTATCTTTTTTAATCTCATCAAAGGGTTCAAATCGAATTAGAGAAAGGAGCACTCAACCAAATCTCTCTGCTCTTATTCTCCTGTGCCGCTAGGCTTCTGTTGAATAATTAATTGGCTCAGTCACATTTACAAATAAAGTACGCTCGTAGACATGCTGCACATACACATACGTATGCACAATATTTGCCGCAGCTGAAATAACTCTCCTTCATTGTGCCACTTCCCATTTACTGAATGAGTTCTGCTTCATTTATGGATCCCATTTTTATTGGATCTTATTTATATTGTGCCTTTTGGATGTTTGGTTTTTATCTTCACTCTAAAAGGCTGAAGCAGCTCGAACCTGATTAGGGCACCCGTTTTCCATGTTAAAGTGGGCAGGATACACCTCTCAGGGTATTTCTCATTACATTAAGTGCAAGTTGGAATACCTGAAGAAGAAGAAGGACTGCATTTCTATAGCACTTTTCCATCTAGCACATGGTCAAAGCGCTTTACAATGATGCCTCATTTTTACTTCCCCAGCCAAGGCCGGTATCCATTTACAGCTGGGTGGCCCACTCATGCTACTCACAGGTAGCATGAGTGGGATTCAAACCCAGGTCCACATATTGGCAGGCCAGCTCCTTATCCACTGAGCTACCTGCTCTACACTGATGCAGTTTTCATGTGCACTGAACAGTGAAACTGACACGAGATGTTCTTGTCTTGATGCAGAGCATTGTTTAGAAAGCTGGAATGTATGAAACCTTTATTTTGTGTTTTTATTTGACTCAACGTCTGAGAAAGGCCAGACATAACTGTTTCTTCCTCTCCAGCTCTGCCGTACTTCTTGCTGCCGTCTAAACTTTCCGTTGTGTTGTCTCAGGGAGAAGATGCCGTTTCATCATGTGACGGCAGGTCTGCTCTACAAGGGGAACTACCTGAGTCGCTCACTGTCGGACACTGACAGCGACGTCTTGGCCAGCATTTCTGTGGAGGAACTCGATGGTGAGTCTTCTCAGTGATGGATGTGGCTGCTGTCCTGAACCGCCATTAGAAGTCAACTTCACTGACAATTCAGTGGGAGTTGATCTTTTTAAATCAGGGGAGAACATGTGATTCATAGACACTAATGCATTGACACCCGTCACATAGCATCTTGATTTAAGTTAACATGGTGAACTGCATTATAATGGAGGAGGAAGAACGCAGTATTAGGTTAATGGACAAAATGCTGCCTTGGAAACTGACAAGAGGTGGGAAGACAAGGTTAGGTGAATTGGTGACTCTAAATTGACTGTAGTTGTGAATGAGAGTGTGAATGTGTTTGTCTGTTTATATGTGGCCCTGCGATGGACTGGCAGCTTGTCCAGGGTGTACCTTGCCTCTCGCCCAGTGACCGCTGGGATAGGCTCCAGCACCCCCCGTGACCCTTAATTGGAGTAAGCGAGTATAGAGAATGAATGAATGAATGCTGTAATTATTGTGCATCTCTCCCTTATAAAATTATGTGATACATTTCTGGATACATTGGCTATGATACGATTCAGGAATACCTTTTATTATGGAAATGATTTGTGTTGATGCGATCCAATTCCTTGCAGTATGATGCAATCCAATACATTTCTTTGTTTAATGTGGACATTCTTTTTCCATGAAAAATTATAATGAGCCAAAAGTGGCATTGCTTACCCTCATATACATATTTCTTGAAAACTAGGGGTCTTCTTCAGGATTGTAATACTGTGCTGCAGCACGTTGTTGCTACCTTGGCTCACATTTTGTTCACCACTGGGGGCAGCACCACATACAGTAGCAGAAAGTGTAGCATAGAAGAAGCCCAGAGAAGAAGAAGGAGTCCGGTGTTAGCAGCATAGCACAAATAGAATAGCATAACTTTCCCGCTCTGATCAAGTATGACGGTATTAAGAAATTGTGAACTGAACGTAAAGTTCAGACGGGTATGTTTAACCGTAATACCGCCTGCCACTATTGGACACATTGATTTTAGTTTTACCATGCAGGCAAATTTGGTGTTCCTGTGATCAGTCTCAGAGAGTTTGAAAACACGGGACTAGCAATGAAACAAGCTTAACTCAGCTGATTTATAATATCAAAATTGATCCATTGACCGGTTCATATTACATTTAGATGAATTCAGGGGTTCATGAATTGATGCAATTATATCTATTACTTTAAAATCAATTTTCAAATCATGTAGGTTAATTGTTATACGCCTAGTAATTATTAGGCGTGTCTAGGAGTGTAACGGATATGGATCCATATGGATATGGATCCGTACTGCCCCCCACAGTTCGGCACAAATATAAACCACAGATTAATTGTAAAGTTTTCATAATCATGTGAAATATAGATTTGTCACGGTGAATTGTTTTAAAGTAGTAACTGTGTGTAACTCTCAATGCAGAGTTGCAGTGAAATTCAAGTGTGAGTGGAGAAAAGCAGCTGTGCATTCACATGAAAGGAACCTGTTAAAAGCAGACAGCCTCTGCACTGTGTATATGAACTGCCACTTTGTGCTCTGCTCGACGCGGCCTGCTGCATGCTCAGCGCACTTCTAAGTCCAAGCATGGAAAGAATCACTCCATATCAACTCCAGGAGTTGAGGACAGAGTTGAGGACAGCTGTGTGTGCACAGCGTTTCCCTATTTTCTCCACTGATCAGATCAGTGGTTTTTCCCATGCTGTTCTGAGCTCACTGAGCCAAGTGTGGCTAGAGCTCTGGAAAAAAAAAAGACCTTTGTCAAGGGGTCTGCCTGTATTGGAGGACCTGAAAGTGCTATATAAACCCTCTCACAAGACAGTGAGGACCAAAGATACTGGAGCTATGCAAAATCGCCCACTCTGGTCAGTGAGGTACACAATGGATGAGCAGTGCTGCCATGGCATGAAAACTGCTCACTGCTCAGTAAGAGCAGAGCCAGAATCATCAACGTAAGCAGCCTAATTTATTGTTTTTCAGGTTTCTCCAAAACAAGGAAAGGTAATTTGCTGAATTGAACTTATTCATATCCTAAGTTAGAATGCAGTGTTTAGTGTTTAAACTTTTATGATGTGGCTTTGAACTGAAGTCATGAACTGTCTGTTGTCACTGAATGTGGACCTGTAACTGATGTGATGTTCATTTTAATTATAATGTTAATTGATGTGATTGTGACTTTTACTGACGCACGTTATTATAGTCAGACCTCTGAGTAGGCCAATAAAATGTAAAGGTATGAAACAAAAAGGGTCAATTGTGGTGGCAACCGGGTAACTGGTGAGACCCAAATCCTCAGAGACTGGAATGAAAGAGTAAAACAAGGTTTTATTTAACACAGTCAAAGTATATTGCAAAAGTGGATGGCTGTCCAGGGTAGTACTAGGGAGGAACGACAGCTGGTGGATCTGGTGGACGAGAGACAGGCGCAGGCAGACCAGGGAACTTGTGAGGCGGCTACAGACTGCAAAGAGGGAGAATAGGGGAAAAGACCAGTCAATGATGATAGTCAGAATAATCCAGTAAAAAGGTTCCAAAATTTGCACGAGGAGATAGCAGGCTCAGAGAAACTCGAGGCCAACGTTACCACAGCAGTGGAAACGAGTATCATCTGGCGCTGGTGTGGAGTGCTGCCATTCCTTAAGAAGGCAGCACAAACGAGCGCCAGGTGTGTACCGCCCCAGGTGTCCTGATTGCCTGCAGGGAACTCTGGTGACCTAAAAGTGAGAAAAAAGCTGCAGGGAAGAAAAACAGACAGACCGCATTCTCT
>OMMV01190070.1:0-11931 GCA_900302635.1 Chatrabus melanurus
CTGGCAAAGAGAAACTACCAGTTGAAGTTAATCATGATCACTAACGAGGAGTTAATAGGCCTTGACCTTGTCATGTTAAAAGTCATTGTAGAACCTTCAATACCACTTATTAAAATATTTAAATGAATGTATGTATATATTTGAGCCTGTATGTATAATTTTGACCCCGTGTGGATTAGAACAGGTCCAAAATAAATTCAAACTTGTACACCCAATTCTTGTTTTTTAAAGTCATTCATGATGTATGCTGTACAATCATTCCACCCTGGCAAAAGAAGAGTTCAAAGAAATCTTTAAAAGCCCCAAATTACCATGACATTCATGCCCATGATGAGTGTATGTAAACATCTGACCACAACTGTACGTACATACATAACCACACTCGAAGTCAGGAAGAATGCAATTGGACCAAGTCAATTGGAACACCCAGCTGTATACAAGACCACTTCAAGAGTCATAAGTAGGATGTACAGGACTTTTGGTTAACTTGAGGGGATCATCAGTTGTTTACCATGGGACTGTTTTGGGGATTTGAAAATAATTATTCAAAATATATGTGTTTGTGTGTTCTGTAAATTTGTCATTGTGCTTTTCATCTAAAGTAAAATTTTTAATTTTTTCTTTTCTGTGTGCAGAAGTACACGGTGATCCTTTAAATATTTTATATTTTCTCAGTCCCAAACCTTCATCAAGGTTTAGTCAGCACATCTTTTTGGAAGATTCAGCATTTGTTTTTACAGCAGCAGTGTCCCCTACCCCACTTTAGGTCATTCAGCAAATATCAAATGTGATCATGCTGTGGAAAGGTCATATGAGTTTTGTCACACTTGTCTCTTTGAATTACTTGGATTACGGTATGCGTCACTGCATAATTTAGTGTGTACAGAACTGTGTCATTGTCAGCTTTTGTTAGATCTGCTCTGTGCAAACTGAATTCATACCAACTGGTTTAAGCATTATATTGCACACACTCTGACTCAGCAACAGAGAATCAGGTTTTCCACCTATTAGTTATTTAAAATATGAATAAATGTCTTTTTTTTGTACATGTACTGCATATTACAACATTCATTTCATTCCTGGAAATCCATCATTCTGGGTGCCATCACATCTAATGTGATGAGTTAGAGAAAGAAAAAGTTTCTTCCAGGCTGAAAAAATATTATGTACATTTAGGACTCAGTTTACAAATTCTCCACACAGTGCAATGGAGGAGCCATCTGTTCTGCTGAGGTGGACAGATGGGTCGAAAAGCTCTTGACAATCTCTGACAGCCACACACTTTTCCACTCTGACCCACTTTCTGTGAGTTACACCAGTAGCACCAGTAGCACAGTAAGAGCTCAAGGGCACCATAAATGATGCAATGCATGAACTCATCCTTTAACTTTGATATAACCTTTGCATATGATTCAAAAGTAAGTTTTAATTGATTTGAGTTACGCAGTGCTATTTTGACCTTTTTTTTATTTTTATTTTTTATTTTTTGAGTGAACTGGGCTACCAATACATAGACCTGTGTTTGATTCCTGGTCACGCTACCTGACTGTCCTTGGACAAAAGAATTTACTCTGCATTGTCCCAGTCCACCCATCTGTGGGGAAGTAACCTGCGATGGACTGGCATCCCATCCAGGGGAAGTCATAGACTCTCAACCGTTTCATGCAAAGGAATCCAGAGAAAAGCATCAACAAAAATGGGCCGCAGGGCCTATATAGGACTTACTTCTACTTCCACCACCACCATGCAGGAGCTACTGTATAGCAATGAGATCCGTCCATGGTTTTTGCTGTGTGACTATTGCAAATTTTTGCAGGTCCAAGACATTTGGGATACAAGTTCCTCTCACAACCCTCTCATGTCATATCACAGGGTGCTGACTTTGACCTATTTTTTCTGCGTCAAATCAGTGTGAATGTGCACCGCTCTCTTTTTGGCCTTTGCCGTGTGATTACTCAACACTAATGTCAGTGAGTGCCCAAATACCTTTCCCTCTACTCAGGTTATTCTCATAAACCTTTTGCACTTAAACACATGAAAAGTAATGCACATTTTTTCATAATCATCAGCCGAGAGATTGTGATCATGTGACCAAAAACAAAAAGGCGAATGTTGTGACCAAAAACAAAAAATAGGGGATATTCCCCTTATTCTTATTCTAACTTTAACACTAACCCTAGGTTCTGAATGCTGAATGATAAATGCATGTTGCCCATGCACATGGATATTTGTAGGACTATGCACGAAATGTCACGCATAACTTTTCATTTGATATCATACAAACCACTTTATGAGAATACGTTGCTCTACTCTACAGTACCAATTAGGTTAGACATACTGGTCCTTCAAAACAAATCTTTTATTGAGTTACAAATACTGATCTTATGTTCTTCTTGATCTTACCGGGATTTAAACTTTTTTCTGTAAGTTTTTCATTGGCAGAGAACAGCTTTGGCCCTATGATCAATCATTTCCACTGAATTGCATTCAAATGAGGTAATTCCTCTGCCAGTCCATGAAAATGCAAAGAATGTTTTAATGTTAATGATCTGTTCTTTTGAAAACCTATTTGGGCCTGAAGAATATTATGAGAGTAAAAACAATCACTTGTTTATTTATTTATTTTTGGCTTTCGGCTGCCCCCAGTTGCTCGGGGTCACCACGATGGATCCGACAGACATCCGCACTGGGATTTGGCACAACTCCAAAAAAAAAAATCACTTATAAAAGTGTGATATGGTTTATTGAGCATAGCAAACTTCTTTTTTTAATTGTTCTGATTTCATTCATAACATTAAGCTTTTGTAAGAGTCAAAGTCCACCATAAAAAGGAAGTAATCATTGGCATTTTGAGAAGGTACGGTTTGTCAGTGTCAGTGATATTTGCATTTTTTTTTCCATTTTGCCACCAGTCACTAAACTCTCCTGTCATTTCAGAAGATGAGCTCCAGTCGTGGTTTTCCAATCACCTCCCAGAGTTTCCAGCTGTGCATCCATCATCTTATATCCACACATATACTCCATTCCTGTGATTATCCCCCATAAGAATACAGTACACCAGTCAAAATCTACATGCCAGTCGCCAGCTTAGCATTTCTGTTTTCTGCTTGTGTTCCTTTTCCTTGTCAGTCTTTTTTTTTAGAGTTGGCTTTTTAGACCTGTTGCTGAACATTCCTTTTTATGAGCCTGATGCATGTGATGTTTCGCAAATGAATTTGTAATATGAGAATTAAAATCGAGATATGTAAATGTGGTATACAGTTGCATTTTTAAAATTTTATATAGGGTGTTTTCATTGAACAAAACACGTTAATACATTGGACAATGTATTAGAAATGGAAAAAATGAGTCACCCACCTACAGAAGGCGAACATAACCAGAGCGTTGCCTGTGATGCCCAGCGTCCCGATGACGAAGCCGAAAAAGCCAAAAATGTAGTGAGCATGGTCTGGCACATCCACCTTGGTGAAGAAACTGCTCTGGGTGTGTGCTTTCTCCAACTCCATGCTCTCAGAAATACCTCCTCAGGAGCATCAGCCTGGCAGCATGCACCACTGTGGAATCACCGTCTTCACACCTGTGTTCCACCTTCATTGTGTTACCAGCTGCAATTGTCAAACTGTGTGCAATAGAAAGCTGTGTTGTTTCCTTAATTTTGAAAAATCCCATCATCAAAATGAAATGTCATTTTTACTAAAAAAAATTATAAATAAATAAAAACATTATCATAAAAAGTGTTGTCCTTATGTAATACTTAGTTATTAACATAAAACAATGCATTCAGATATAGAAAATGAAAAACATAAGAGTTCCAACCTCGATACTTTGTCCATTACTCCACAAATGTCCACATGCCAGCTGTTTTCCAAATGTAGTTTGGAACCATTTTGAAGAAGCATTTGTGATGCACCTGCAAGTTTCTACTCGTCTCCTGTTGGACACTTGATTTGTTAACAGTCGTGTCCTGAATGTTCGATCCCTTCAGGAAAGCACTCTGCTGCACATTTTATCAGAGTTGCAACCCTCACACCAGCTGTGCTCCAAGCTCTGCATCACTGACCTGTATCTGATTACTTTGCCCACTTGCACCGACTCCTACCCCATAATCTTTCTCCATCACTGTGCTGTGCTGCTCTGTCTATCCTGTTGCCTTGTTATTCTGTCTCTCTCTCTCTCTCCCTCGCCCTCTCTCACTTGTAATACGGCCCAGCCCTGAGTCCTAACCCTTTAACTACCAGATTCTTACGTAACAGATACCATGTTCTCTCACATTAACAGCAGACAGTTTTTATGCTCGGCATGCACATAATGTGCAGCATGCATTCCTAACAGCTATCAACTATGACTAATTGCTCTTCCCAATTTATTCAGCAATTTTACCAAATCTCTCAGACGACTCATGTGACAGCACATGATTCTGAAGACATCACCACCTCACACTATGCATACATGTGCAGAAGGATCTGATTGAAGAAATTATGTGTCCTTTGTACCATACAAGCAATACTGTTAGCTCCAGATATATTTGGACATTGACAAAGGCCTGTGACTGAAAAATGGTTTTGCTAACTTCACGCTGGGGAAACAGTTCTATTTAACTAATTAACAGGGCTGGCAGCACCCGGGCTGTGTCTAATCCAGTTGAACCCACTTATCAATGGTGTCTGGTAGACTTGTAGATTTAATGACAATGGGGTAAATGCATTTTCTCACAGGTCCACATGTTGTTGGATATCTTTTTTGTTTCTATAAATTAAATTTTAAAAACTTTTGTAGCATTCTCTGGTTGTTCTTGTTTTATGTCCATTTTTTACTGTCTGAAACTATTTTAAAATGAGATATTTACAAAAATATAACACATCAACTGGAGACACTATTTTTCAAAACACTGCATTAAGCAGCAAATGTTGTAGGTCTGGTGGCCACCAATGGCAGGTGGACCTTGGCTTTGGAAATAAAAGAAAGCTGACTTCTAGTGAGTTCAACATACAGTGAGTGCCCTCCCCCATTCATTCCCCAGGCTAGCATAGTGTTTTCAGACCCATGTTGCCAATTTAGCAACTTTGTCGCTAGATTTAGTGACTTTTTGACCTTCCATAATGACTAAAAATCCTATCTAGCGACAAACAAAAAATCTGGTGACTTTTTGCAACTTTGGCAACCGCAGAGCAACAGCAAAAGTCACCTTCCACTGAGTTTGTGAATGGAGTCACATCTGCATTTAGTTCTCTAGCCACTCTATCTGCATTTGATCATTTAATAACATGATGTTATAATTTTACAATTAAGTAAAATTCAAATCATTGTACGAGTAAATAATATAATTTGACTGTTTCTATATTGAGTTTGACAGTGCTGTTTTATTTTATAAGGTACACATAACACATTCTAGAACTCAAGAATTGACAAAACAGCACAATTCTGAAATTAATTTCTATAATTCTTGATATTTAAGACCATTTATTCCCTCCTATATGCAAAAAAAAAAAGACATTTGAAAGAAAATTAGATTAGATGGATAAAGTCTGTCAGAAAATCATCTAAAAATTTGCAACTTCCACTCAATTAAATGTTCAGGTCAGGTCTGGGAGTATGCACCAGTACTGTGTGTCGCTGCATCCACCACACTATGGAACCGCCATGGGTCCTGAATTAAATGAAGCAAACATTTTATTTGAGTTTGCCTAGAATAGATTGATTTAAAAATGGTGCTGGTTTCATCAGGGTGTGTTTACGGGAGCACTGAGGAAAAGGTTCTAGATAAAGCTGTGTTCGGAGTGGTGTTCTTGTAACCTCTGACAGGACAAACTGTATGTTGCAGGAACCCACCGTGGCACATGTGCCCTCCTGCACATACACAGAGATGTCATCTAAAATTTTACATCTTTACTCTGTACGATCATGCATGTTGGTCAACGCTTCATCTGCCTGCCGTAAAACATGATGCGTGTCTCTGTGTGTGTCTGTACGCAGAGCTGTCTGTGTGCACATGGGCACTTGTGCATATATGTGAACGCTTCATCCCAAAACACACACTGTATAATCTTGACAGATGTGTATGGGATTACTACTGCAGTGTTGTTCAGGCCCTGATGATGTAATCACAGCGCTGGTATGTTGACTTCAGTACTCCAGGGAATATTCACTACATCAGGCATGGAGAGCTAGGAACCACAGTGAGGTTGTCGTCCAGATAATTTTGCTTTTCAGCAAGTGCTGTTTATTTCCCTGTAGAATTCTATACATAAGGAAGACAAAAAAAATGTGAATCATCAAAATATAAACCTTTGTACACAGAGCTCTATTTTGCTGAACAATCTAATAAAAGGTGGAATTTGAAAAAATAACAAAAGGAGAGCTTTTTGAAACTAATTAGGTGCCGAAAAAAGTTACAAAAAAGACTGCTCTTTGGTAGAGGGGTTGAACAAATCTAAAGAAAATAAAGTAGAAACCATGGCACTCATCTTACAGAAAAAAATTTAAATGCCTTTATTCCATTGGCAAGTTAAGATTAAAACCTGCAACCTCAACGCTTTTCGGCGTCAGCCTTCTTCAGGAAGTTGACGAACTTCGTCAACTTCCTGAAGAAGGCTGACGCTGAAATGCAAAAGGCATTTTAATTTTTTCTGTAAGACGAGTGCCTTGGTTTCTACTTTATTTTCTTTAAAAGGTGGAATTTACTGAGACATAAGCACATTTTTGACACAAATCAGGTCAGATCCTTTGCTGATTTGCTTAATCTGGTCTGTGCACAACAAATTTGAGTATGGATGAGGAAAGTAATTTGCTTTTTCCATCTTTTTCTAATCCTACTCAAACTTGTTTGATCTGGAAAGGATGATAACTCTAAGAGTTTAGCAGGCAGTGACAACAGAAAAAGGATTTGCTTGGAGAGAAATACTGATATCGTAGCACTAAGTAGCAAAAATTGGACATCTTTCTACAAGAATAACGTGCAGACACACTGTACCACACTTTAAAAGTGTAGTAAATTTACTCCAGTGCGACTGTACGGTATATAAAAATGATCTTCTGCCAATAATATTTAGTTTTATACCATTTTTCCAACAAATTTGATTCACTAAACCACTGAAAAAGGCCAGAAAGAAAATTGTTCTCTACTCTCTCAACATACTTGTGATTGGCCTGTTCAAATTCACGCTGTTCTGTCATTGGTCTGTTTATTTTGTGATGCAGAAAATTCAGCTTGCCCACACTGGTAAAAAAACTCACATTTATTTGATCAATAGCATTTAATTCAGCATTCATCAAAAAAATCACCACTGCATTTAATTGCAGTGATAATGGTTGCACTCCAAACTGATGGAAATTATTGAGAATTGTCATAAAAATATTTGGCAAAAACTCACATTTTCCATAATATCCTGTATAATGTTTGACTTATTGATTCTCTCTATTAACATTGATTTTAATCAATATTTTTCCTTGCTGAATATGAACCACTGATGACTTTTACTGACTTTAAAATCAGGATGAAAATCAAACAAAGTGCCAACAGGCAGCACGGTGGCTCAGTGGTTAGCACTCTTACCTCACAGCAAGAAGGTCTGGGGTACGATTCCCACCATGCTCAGTTCCTTTCTGTGTGGAGTTTGCATGTTCTCCCCGTGTTTGCGTGGGTTTCCTCCGGGCACTCCGGTTTCCTCCCACCATCAAAAACATGCACATTAGGGTCTGCTCCTTTCTCGGCCCTTGACCAAGGCAGCGTCTCTACATCTGGAGTTGGTCCCCGGGCGCCGGACTGTGGCTGCCCACTGCTCCTAGTGGTTGGATTGAGTCTAACTGTAATTAGGATGGGTTAAATGCAGAGGACAAATTTCGTTGTATGTATGTACAATGACAATAAAGACCATTCTTCTTCAATAAGAATTCTCATACCATCAGCCATTAGTTATACCAGAACATCTACTTAATCCTGATTGATCCATCATCATTCATGATTTACGTTATTAGCTAAAGGGCCTATCCCACTGGGTGGTGAATGGTGGCAAGCAGATGGAGACACGAAATTGCGAGAAAATAGGCGAATAGTGGCCAGGTTGCACTTGGCATTCACACTGAAGTGGGAGGTGTGACACAATAGCGGATGGCGCACGCATGACGCTTGACACACACGCGGCATTCGCTTATCATATGTGGGACCTCTCAGCAATATTCGGGCCAAAAATGTGCCTGGATGTCGAGCAAATGCCGGCGCCATTTGCGGGATGCCGGGGGGCATTTGCGGGAGTCTCTAGCGACATTCGTACGCCATGAATGAACGCATGAATGACTTAATGAATGACACATGGGCATGTCGCCTGACACTTGCGTGAATGGCATGCAACACTCAGACAACATTTATATGTGACATTTGAGGCATCAGGACCAGACACAGCTTCAGAATTTCAGTTCTGGATGGGTCAAATCAATCGTGGCTGTGCCTTTTAATTATATATTAAAATTAATAGCCCACTGTTTAACTTACTAAAACACAGCTGACTGATATAGTACTATTACTATGTGTGGTTCATAGCGAGTTTGGTTGCTTTATGCTTCTTAATTTCTGTTTATTCATGTGTTATTACCTGCGGTCGCTGTTCGTGGTTCTGACACACAAGCAGACCTTTACAAAAAAAAAAAGACATAAAAAACCCTCAGACATTACAGGGGTCATTAAACACCCACCGAGAGATCACTCACTTTGTGAGTGACCCGCAGATGTGGATCCGGATCGGAACTCAGGAGGGCGAGCCACGTCATTTATATATACTTGAATATAAATTTGATGCATACGTCATAATTTCATGTCATAATGTTAAATTAAAAAAATTCATGTTGGATGTAATATGATCGGTCCCACAATACCTGCAGACAGTGGCTTTAATGTGCGCCGTGCAGCAGGAAGGGGTGGACATTTCTACCGTGTGATAGAAACGGTAATTTGGACTATATTTGTTCATTACATGTTTTTAAATGGACTACACCTCCTGTTAGTCACATCAGACACCAGCAGTTTATGAATTGTGGATTATTTTTACGTCTAGACTGAACGCTGTTTACTGTCACCTCTCTGACAGCTCGCAAAGTGACAGTGTGCCTCTAAAATGTAAGGTATTATCATGCAATTATCTTATTACTACGCTTTTATGTTATTATTATTTCATAAAATATAGTGTGGATATTTCTTGTAATTGTGGGGGTTTTGAGGGACCCTGATACCGGCATCTTCACAGGGGGGGGGCGGACTGTATCATCGGCGACACAAATGGAGAACCATTCAGGTCAGGTTTCAGATGGGTTTGCGCCACTGCAATGCCAGTGGGAGTATTTCAGGAGTGCCTGTGTCGCATGATTTTTTTTTGGACATGTTCAAACTTCACGCGACAACTTGTGCGCCACCCTGCAATACCCGCAACGGGTTTGCGCCACTGCAATGCCAGTGGGAGTATTTCAGGAGTGCCTGTGTCGCATGATTTTTTTTTTGGACATGTTCAAACTTCACGTGACAACGTGTGCGCCACCCTGCAATACCCGCAACAGGTATGGGAATCCCCACGGATGCGCCGGGGCATTCTGGGGACTCCCTCAGGAATGCTGTTCACATGTTGTTGCAGCCCAGTGTGATAGGCCCTTAAGGTTTTACACTCTCTCCCAAGACCATTTATCTAGTCTTTATCATGGTCTTTATCTGGTCGACACAAAATCAAGCTGGTTTGTCTCCAATCAGGTGATCTCACCATTGTGAAAAGCGGCATTCGTTTGATGTTTTATCTGTTGAGCATGTGGAGGAAAGATAAAAGACAGAACTGTTTTGTTTAGGCAGGACTCTTCTGCCTCCTGATGTGCCAAACTGAGTCAATAATGCCTTACATTTTTTTCTGATGAGGCCATTTCCCTGTTTAAAGAGTTCCACCTATCTGACAGTACCCTCCAAATTATCTGGAAAATTGCATCACTGGTGTGGAATTCAAAGCTGGTGATCTGACTGAGCGAGGTCAATAGTTCATACATCAATGAGCCGATTACACTGTTGTAACCTGTACAGTGTTGCAACTACACTCTCAGGCTTGGGTCTCTTGTTTCAAGCAATATCTGGTTGGTGTCTCACTGTGGAAACTAATTAGTATTGAGTGGTGCAGGGCCAGTGAATAGGGCTATATCAATGCTTCCCCACAGAGGGTCAAAGTACACAGAGGGTGGTGCAGCACCACCAATACAAAAATATGAGCCCCAGTGGGATGATCATTAGGGACTATTTTCATGAATTACTGTAGTTTATTTTACAACTAGATCCAGGGAAGTCACTTTGGTTCACATCTGAAGACAAATCAGACACCAAGCTGGTTTAGAGTGGGCTCTGAGACATCTTGAACCTCAGCGACTGTTATCCAGCATCAAATAGGCAGGAACTCACTAACAGACTATTTCTCTAGGACCTTGTTGTCTCTTCAATTATCTCGCTATTGTGAAAACTGAGTTACATTTGGTTGTCTCAGTTGCAACTTGTCTGTTATGTTACTGCATGTTGTGTCAATCTTGTGTTGTGGTTTCTATTCTGACTTGTTAGAATGCTCATAGCAGATGGTTACCCCACTGAGTCTGATCTGCTTTAAGTTTCTTCCTGTAAAATAAAAGCAATTTTAAATAAACACTTCTGGAGTTTTTCCTTGCCACTGCCACCAATGTGCTTGCTCATGGGGTGGGTAAGGTATAGACTTTAGACCTTACTTGTGTATAGTACTTTGAGGTGACTTACAGTACCGTGCAAAAGTTTTAGGCACATTTTTTATTCAAACAAACAGATGCCCCCAGGCATAATCAACAGAAAATCATGTGAAATCCCCACCCCCTAAAAAATGCAACATAAATAAAATATGAGATGTTTTCTTTTTCATTGAAGTAACCAATCAATTACTAATTTACAAACCTCATTTTAAAAAGAAGCAAAAACACACAAAAAATTGATTTCCTTGTGGCTGTAATGCCTAGTACTTAACACAAAGACAGTTGTTGATGATCAAACAAAAATATTTTAAAAAACCTGATTTAGCACAGCCTGATTTTCTTATGAATTTGAAGAGACACCCTCAAACAAATGTCATTTTATCACCTAAAATGAATAAAAAATTTAAAGGTGAGATGTAGTCAGACATTTTACATATTTATTCATAAATATTAACTATTTAACAGCTTCCCTTTGTTTAAAGGAAACATTTAGACAATATGCCTAAAACCTTTGCACAGTAATGTATGGTGATGATTTGGTGCTATATGTACAGGTGCATCTCAAAAAATATATATATATTGTGAAGAAGTTCAAGATTTTTTGTCAGTTATTTCAGAAACTGAATTTTATATATTGTAAACTTATTACATATAAACTATTAAATGTTTCAAGCATTTTTTTATTTTGATCATGTTGGGGTGAACATTCATATCAGATGACATCACCATACACTGTGCTTTGTCCAAGGCCAAGGCTGACACCAAGAAGTGTTGTGTCGGAACATATAATGCAGAGCCCAAATGCAAACAGACCAAACCAAAGGATAAAGTTATATAATTTATTGTATAAAATAAAACAGAAATAAACCAGGGGGGGGGTGAGTCAAAAAACAAACCAGCAGTCACAGTCCGGAAACGAAACAGAACTTGACGGAGAGGGCGAAGGTCATGGAGGAGTCCAAGGTCAGGATAAGTCCGTGGGGAGGCAAACCAGGTCTGTGGAGAAAACTAAGACACAAGAGGGTTAAACAACAGGACGAGGAACCAGGACAGAAACAGAACAATACCACCGGGGAGAAACTGAACAAACAAACAGATTAATAAACACTAAAACAAAACCCTGAGAATTACACTAACACAATAAACGAGGGAACAAGAAAACACAAAGTAAATCCACAAGGAAGGAAGGAAGGAAGGAAGGAC
>OMMV01190072.1:0-11590 GCA_900302635.1 Chatrabus melanurus
CTAAAAAAAAAGTTTGACTGAATCACAACCTGACTGACTGAGACCAGATTTTAATCATCTTGGTTCTTTCGTGTGGCTGATGAGCAAGACCAGTGACCCAAGTAATGGATAATGAAACTGGTTGACAAGGCAATCAATCAATTTTATTGATTTGTTGATGCAGTGACCTAGCGGTTAGTGCAACCGCTTTCAGTGCGGATGGTTCCCGGTTCAAACCCCACCCCTGCCCATTCTCCATGTAATGTGGCGTTGCGTCAGGAAGGGCATCCGGCGTAAAACTTGTGCCAAATCTACATACAGAGCCAGAGTTGAAATTGGGAAAAGCCGAAAGTAGATTATTATAGTTGATACAGCTCAACATTATACACTTTTGTAGTTAAATATGGAAGGGAGAAATTGTAAAACAAGCAGCCAAAGTAAACTAGATAGATTAAGTGCATGTGAGATGTATGCACTGTAGTCTGAACACATGAAATGCAAGGAATAGACCCTATCGCCTGTAGTCACTTACAAACCAACATAGGGGTGCACTATTGTTTTTGCCTTTTTTAGCCGAGATTTTCAGACAACTGTACTTCCGCCTGGTTGTGTTGCAACCAGCGCAGAGTTCAGAAAGCGAGCCTTAAAAATAAATCTAAGCATAAACCAGATCGGCCACACTAAGTAATAACTAGTAAACACATACCCTACAACACAACCACATCCCGCTGATTTTAATTCTCCTGAAGTGGCACACAGCGTGATGCTGTCTGATGCCGCTTTGAGCTTCACACGGCTTTGTGTCTTTCATAGGGTTCGATACTTCCAAGTTCTACAAGTTCGACGAAAGGCTCAGTAAACATCCAAAAGTAATAATCACATTTATGTTTCTTGATTCTTTCATTTGTCCAACCACAGTCAAAAAGCAGGCCAGCATAGACATCACTAACACAAAGCACTGGTAACTGTTTCAAAGTCCCGTGTCCACGGCAAAGCTGTCCTGTTGAGATTACGCCTCTACCTTTTTCCTTAATGAATATTATTTTTTCCTGTTACCGCACAAGTATCATAACTAGCCTATAACTGCGTGATCACTATAACATCATCTGTGTGAGTACTTCGGTGCAAAACTATCCTAGTCAAACTCCGGTTACACGGAAACTGTGTTTGGATACAAGCTAAACCACAATGCATTGCACAGCATTGGTTGCCAGCCAATACTGAAACGGTCCATGTTGCATGGATTTGTTCTACGTTAACACTAAAAGTTCGGATCACATTTACTGGAAGTAAAGATCAACACTGGTATCACAACTACAAGGAAGCATGGTGATTCAATACCTAATTGAGGAGCAAGTACTATGTGAATACTCACAGCTTCTGTAGGCGTCTTCTTTAATTTGCTTCTGTCGACTTTCATTGTTGATGATCTGTATTGTTGCTCCTGTTGAAAGATATTTCATTATGCATATTAATATTTGTTATCAATAAGAAAAATATTGCTGTAAAAAAATCTCTAAAATTTACAAATAAAAGAAACATTCTGCACAGAATTAACTTTTGACAAATACTGGACACAATTTATAAAACATACTTACACAACGTAATCTGGCAATACCCACTTAACAGCATGTTCCATTCACGTCACCTACAAAATAACATATTTGACTTTTTAGTTTCTAGCAAAATACAACCTGGAGGAGTTTTATCAATAATTGGCAGTACAATAAATTAGGCACCAGTCTCAAGTCACAGCAAAACAGTGTATCAGGATTGAAATGTTATGTAGTATAGCAAGAGCTCAAATTCAAATAAGCAGTTTCAAATATAAATGAGCTACAGATTATTTTTTCAAATAACCTATAGAGTAGATAAATGCCCAAACACAGTCACTAAATAGGTGGTGATCTCATATTAGGTTATCCAGTTAGCTAGCAACATACTACAAAGTTAAATTACATTGGGCCCAGGTTGATGGCCCGAACATTTTCATTAACAGTTCAAGATTTAGTATTCGAGGGAAATCTTATTAACACAGGCAGGTTAGTGTATGGTGAACTATCGCTAACTCTAGTGCCTTCACACTGACAGGTTCAATTTATAGCTTACAAGCTAGCCAGCCAACAGCCCAGGAAATTATTTGACTAACGATCACAAACCATTAACCTCGATTTAAACTAACGTCTAGACTTGTGGCTTTTTCAATACTCCGCTGGAAATCCGTCCGACAAAACAAGAGACGTTTTAAAACTCAATAATCCGAAGAAAATCATCCGTTTAGTTTGCTGCGGAGCTGCTGTTAGCTACTGACCGGCTAACAGTAAGCCACCAGTAGCAAACCTTCTTAAAACACGGGGGGAAAAACCCCCACGACATTAACGTTACAGCCAGATCTGACAGAAACAGCTCGAACAACACGCTACCACAGAAACCAATTATTTGTGTTATGAGCGGCACCAAGTTAAAGCGCTAACGAGCAACACAAACTGTTTTAGCCATTGGTGTCACAGCTGTCAATCCGGACAATCACACTCTGCCACGCTGCTGTCCTGACCTGACTCCTGATTAATTTAGGTCGAGGCTCCGCAGGCCGCACGAGAAGCCCGCACTCCCCATTCCTACAGGCTCTTCTCACAGTAATGCAGAAACTACAAACACACGTCGGCGACCAGCGACGGGAAGACGGCCTTTCGTCAAACACTTGGAGCCGGTTAACGTTACTTCAGGAGATTCTCAGACAGTGTTACGCCTTCATAGCACGCGCTAGCTAGCAGGCTAGCTCCCGCCCGTCAAGTGGCAGAAAGGCGAAATAAGTCGCTGAATCATCGCCGGACGGTCCAACGTGACACCACCACTTTGTGTTTTCAGTTTGTCGTTGGGACTGCCGGCTTTGGAAAGGAGTATATTCATCCGGCCGCTGTATTATTTTTTGTGATCCGGGTTGTATTTGTAGCAGAAAGGCACTAGCGTGCAGACGGCTGGAAATGAGCAGCCTGTGTTTATCGATGAGGCGCATATTAATACAGAGCAACTCCTTTTCTGAGGGAATGCACCACTTCCACGCCTCATGCGATCATTAACATTTAGCGATCACAACCTATTAACATAAAGCAAGTGTTCAACTGCACCCTCACCTCGAGAAGAAAAGAAAAAAACCAATTGTTCATGCAAGTCACAAGTAACATGCTGCTACACTAAAAATAATTCACACTCCTTATTTTACTCGCTTCTGAGATTCATCAAATAAAACGTACAGATGCTCAAGTTCACACTATAAACAGCCCATTTAATAAAATTAATCCACACCTGACAATGTTAGCTGATGACAATAACCTGTGTATCTCCACAAATCCATTAGTTCAACAAAGAAGCAATTTCCAAAGTAGTTAGCTACCAAACCATCACTGCCCATCCTGTGTCATGA
The DNA here is from genome assembly GCA_900302635.1 of Chatrabus melanurus. Taxonomy (NCBI): domain Eukaryota; kingdom Metazoa; phylum Chordata; class Actinopteri; order Batrachoidiformes; family Batrachoididae; genus Chatrabus; species Chatrabus melanurus. The sequence goes on from OMMV01190072.1 coordinate 3,404, forward strand.
GTGCAGTTCCAATAGCCTGTTAATTTCCAAAAGACATAATGCAAACTGGAACAGTCACCATTATGCGTTTGGTTTACATATTAACTGTGTGCAGTGGACCATATCACTCATGTTACTGTGAAAATCCATCCGTCAATCAGATATATGTTGAGGGTTGTCGGGAACTGGAGCTAGTTTCAACTCATTGACCAAGCGGTGGGGAACACCCTAGAAAAGTCACTGGAGCCAACAGCCAACCATAGACTCTTATTTTCATACCAACGGGCAATTTAAGCTGAATTTTCATATTAGTGTGTGGCAGTCAAAGGAAAACTGGAAATTTCATTCATTCGATGGAAAAGTTGCTAGCCAGTGGCAGCATGATTGCAGCTGTTCTGCGCAGTATGAGAACCGATACAGACTCTGACTTTTTTTGCACCCCCAAATCTGACCATTTCTGGAAGTCTGCTGCTCAATTCTGGTGTCAGGAGGAGGCTCTAAACCTGTTGTCTCAGTTGCCTAGCAACCTTGTAAGTTACTTTATCTTGAATGGTTTACGGTTAGGATAAGTGTTTCATTTCTTTCTGAAATGCGTTAAAAATTGGAAATTTGAACAATACTGTCACTTCTAGACCATGGCTTTGCACACTTCTGGAAGTCTTGCATTGTCGCAGAATTCCAATATGGTCCTGGTCTAATTCTGGAATATTTTCAATTTGCATACTGTGTGGATCACGGCCGCTAGTAGCACACCAGCATACCATCAGCACTTGACAATGTTCAACTTGGTGAACTTTTTCTGTTGATAGCAGAAGAGGACTTCTTGTTGTTCTGTTAATTAAATGCTGAGCATTTCCTGTACAAATGGACATAAAACACCTTGTACTTTGTATACAGCCGCATCATGGTCTGTAGGGATGTACCATATCATGTAATTATCGCTATACCGGTGGAATTTCTCCCCATGATAAGAATGAACAATATAGTTGATGGTATCTTTACATATGCACTGCATGTGGGCACGGCAGCTCACGGAAGGTGGCGCTCAAACTTTAAGTGAGGAAGAAGAGTTAAACTGGCCATACATGACATGATAAGCTGCAATACTGTTGTATCATAGACGCATCAAGATAATACTATTAGTTACCCCATGCTTGTTCACGAAATACGGGCAAATATCTACAGTCTGGCGTCATATTCCATGAAGCTGATGATTGAATTTTGGAGTGACAAAAAAGGGAAATTATTATTTAGTAGAGTAATTTGATATTTACACATTTGATTTTCCAGAAAGTCTCCATTTAAGATCTATTCCATCAGTTGCCATGTGAATATAAGCCACATTTAGCTTTGAAAAGACAAGAACATAACCAAATTACAACCCCAAAATCAGAAAAAGTTGGGGCGATATGGAAAAATGTAATAAATAAATGTGATCCTTACTTTGACTTCTATTTCATTGCAGACAGCATGAACCCAACATATTTCATATTTTGGGTGGTCAACTTCATTTCATTTGTCAATATACATCCATCCCTGTATTTAAGGCCTGGTGGAGCTAATAGAGTTTTAAAAAGGAATAGTTTGCACCATCTATTATGCCTAGTTATCACGTTACGGGGTAACATATGTCATAGTATCCAATGGATGTTGACCTTGTGTGACCTTTACTTTGGAGACCAAGCATTCAACACAGTCAGAACTATTCCATTTATTGATCCTATTAGCTCAACCAATAATTTACAGTACTTTTTTACCAAAATTGGAGCGACTTTTAACTTTTGACCCCTGTACAAACTGAAATTGACCTTTGTCACCATTTATGCTCCACAACGTCATAACATTTAGTGATACTTAGTCCAAACTATACCTTTTTAGAATCTTTATGATCAGGCAAATAACATGGTATATGTTGAAATATGATTGGAGCATTTTAAATTTGTCCGGACGCCATCTTGGATAATATGGCCGCCATCTTGGATTTTCAAATGGCCAGTTGGGTAGATTGGAAGAGTGACTTGTATAGAATATTTGTGCCAAATTTCATGCTTGCATCACCATTTGAACGATTCATAGTTATCTGCTGCACTAGGGGGCAATTTATTCTTAATATAAAGATTAAATCATCACTTTTACAGCCAGTTTTCTTGAGACAAGTCAGTGGATGGATACATGAACATTTCCAAGTCACTGAATACGTCTTTGACTTCATTTACATCAATCATGTAGAAATACAAACAGTATGGCAGTATTCGCTGCTTTTTTTATTTATTTTAATTTGGAGGCCCTCCCAATATATTTGCTACAGTGACAATTTGTCCGTAGTCGTTGTTCCACACAACAAAATTCCACTTTGTCATCCGGCCAAATGGAGTTTTATTTATGGTCCTCCTTTGTCTGCCTGGTAAAGCCACTTTATTCACTCACAAATTGTGACAATGTAACCGCAGGCTGCACTTTGCAGAGTCCAAAAATAATAATAATTCACATTAACAATACAAAAACAAGAACAGTAAACACTAAATGGCATTATGGGAGTCTCTCTGGGATGTGTCGATCCACCTACTGCCACATGGTGGCAAAGATCAACACCATTTTAGCTTGTTCTGCGCTAGAGAGCGCTATAAACCATGAAGAAGAAATTCACACTGCTTAATATAGAGCAGATATTTTTGGGTATGTGCCAGTAAGGATGCTTGCGGTTTTTGTTTGTAGCCAGCAGTTTTACAGCATGCCGTGTTAAGGTGGACTGGCGTAACACACGCAATGTTAAGGTGGACTGGTGTTACATGCATTTGGCGAGGGGCAGATCTGTGCTTGCATTCTGATAACAATGGGCCTATTATACTGAGCAAGTGGATCTAGCATCTCTCTTGCCCTCAAAACTGGTGACATCAGCTTCAAGATCACTGCACAAGGTCTCAACTAAAATGGTACTAAAACTTGGCCTGCGCAATTTGATGAAAAAGTCATATTGCGATTATTGTAGGAATACCGAGATTGCGATGTGTTAAGTGTATAGGCCTCATAGCTCTAGTTCCTTAGTTATCAAAGCTTTATGAGAAAAAGCATTGCAAAGGGCAAATAACATTTATTTAGCAATGTAAAAAACATATTGGTATAAAATATAAAACATTGGTGGTATTGCTGCGTAATGTACCAATTTTCACTTTACAGATCAAGTTTTTTTTTGTAGTATTCTAGAATGGTGTAGTAATACTGGGCGATTGAGTGGGGGTGGTCTTTTAGTAATCTGAGGTCAAATTAAAGCATTGGGGGGGGACTTCTGTTACATATGTTATAGAAGTCTAAAATGAGGTTTGTTAGGATGAAATTATGTTTATAACAGGAGAATTTCTGTGAGCACAGTCATAGAATTTTGGGGCTTTGGGGATGTTTAACATGAACCCTCAAACATATGAAACTACAAAAGGTAGATCAATTATTTTGCATAGTATGACTCCTTTAATAATGATCTTATTTCATCAAGACTTTATTGAAGCCAATTTTCATTTTCAAATTTGCTCCTTTAAAGTTAAAACCTGGATCAAAAACTCCATAGTTCAATTGAAGTCAAGTGTGGGAGCATGTGCCATATGTCGCCGCATCCACCACACCATGGAAACAGTCCTGGATGGCAACCACCCTGGCAGACAACCGATACATCCCCACCTCTTGAACCTAACCATCGGTCTGCTGCAGCCAGGTGAAACATGGGTGTCCTCTTGACTTTTTCCAGCCGTTGGGGTCCTCCATACTGAAGTGCCTGCGTGCTGGATCATGTACAGAGAAACACACCACATGTCTAAAATGTTGTAGCTGATGCTCTTTCATAATGAAAGTGATACTCCTCATCCGAGACTTGCAAAGTAACCGCTCCTTTGACACAAAGTCATTCGAGCAGTACCCAACATCCAGTCATCACCTTAGCTCACTGGTTAGCGTCCAGACTCGTGTGTAATAAATTTGCTACCGATCAATGAAAGAAATACCTTGCTCGGGCCCAATACCAATCTCAAAGATCCCTACTTATGTGATGTTCCAGACAACTCAGAATTTGAAAACTTTCAACCTCCTACTTGAACAAGAACTACTGATTGCTACTTAAAGAAGTAGCTCCAACTGAGTATCACAGGCAAAACTCAAACTACCCAGAGTTCCCAGTGAGCCCTTGAGCGAACATAAGTGAATATGGCAGTACTGGTGGAGTTCATGTAAATAATCAGCTAACAGCCAAATAAAGGTATTTTCATGCATGAAACTGAAATTTAAAAATTACTGGAAATAATCTAAAATAGATTATGTGCATAATGTTAAACTGTCACCAACATTACTAGTTGTAGTGGCCAGTGAGTCAGTCAAGGTGTAAATAAATTCACAGAAAAAAAAAAGTTTTTAATGTACAACACATTGACTACTAGAAAAATAATGCTCATTCAGCAAGTTTTCTTGTTTACATTGTATCAGAGCTGGAAGGTTTTGAGATTGGAAGTGGGAATTTTTAACTGGGAAATTACCGCGTTGTCTGGAACCCAGGATTAGAAGTGTGGTTCTTAAATGGTAAATGGGTTTAATCTGTACTTGGTGTTTTGTCATTACCCGTAACACAAAATAGTGCTGCAGTATGGCACAAGTGTGTGAAATCGTTTTGAGTTGTGGTTAATGGTTTCTCTCTATTGATATGTGGAAACACATTTTCAATGCTAATATCACAAGATCTTTCATGAATGTGACTACGCTAAGATTGCCAAAGCGTCGCAAACTGTCAGTAAGGCTAACTGCAACTGTCAGCTTTTGTTGAGCACCTTTTTTCTTGAATATGCAAGTAAAGGACAAACAACTTAGTGACGAGATCAGGGCCAAACCAGAACTCCTCAAACAATTTTGTGCTGTAGTGAATGGCACATTGCAGTATGGGTAATTGCAAAACACAGAATTGTGTTCAGCAAATCACCAGTGGGATCGCACTTGTTCCGCCAATTGCCAGGGATAGGTGTGGGAAGAGCAAAACAAAACAGAAAAGGCAGTGGCTATCCGTACGTAGTCGTATTGATAATACGCAATTCTATTTATATGTAGCGCTTCTAATTGGTCAATGCAGGTCATGCGATTATGAGGCTATGCACCTTTACTTTTGTTTTCTAGCTGTACGCAGGGCCGATATGTTTTGAAGTGATTATCTTTTTTTATGGTTCCAAAATACCATATTCTACCATTTAAGCGCACAGGCCCTAATTAGTGCACATGGGGCCTCTGGGGAGGAGTCCCTGGTGCTATTTCCAGCATCCGGGATCATGTGGCTCAAAACACAGCGCCTGGATCGCCCAGATTCGCGCCATTTACAGCAAAAGTTGGCATCAAAACATAATCTTAACATACAGAAACCTACCTTTGCGGTGTTTTACTTCAGTTTCAGAAGATAGGAGGGTTGCTCAGCTGAGTCGCTGTCGTAAATAAACCAGGTTTCATTGCCCGCATGAAGCTTTTCTGTGATTCCTGTGTCAAAGCCACCAACACCTCAGAAAAGCTGTCGTTGTGAAATGCAAAACAGTAGTTAATCAACTTTGAGTGTCCAAATATCTTTGGAAAAGTAGAATCCCCGAATAAAGGAATAAAAATTCTCGCCATTGCCGAGTCCATGTCATAAATTGCGCGAATGAAGCTTTGCTTCGATTCCTGTCTCAAAATGAGCCGCCACTGGATTGTTGTCGGAACCCTGGAACTAAACCCACACGGAGCTCTATAATCCAGGATATGGATTATAAAAATAATCAAAGCTGGTGAGTCTACATGTATTTATTTTTTTAAGTTTATATATTGTTAAACGTTCGACACGAGATGTGCTGCCGGGTGACGGCTGGATGCGTGGATCAACTAAATGAGTCATTTATAAAAAATAAAATAAAAAAATTAGATGGACACATGCACACAAAAAAGCCCAACCTGAATACGCACTGTAAAAGTCACATCCAAAAACAGGCACAGAAACGGTCACACACTAAAAATGCTGCCACACAAACACGTGAGACTGGTGCGTGTGACACGCGTGTCTGACACAACATGCACAACATGTGTTTCAGACGTGTGACACGTTACAGACGTGAACACACTCGGTGCCCGATTTGAGCGGTCAGACCAAAACAGAAAGCAGTGACGTTTGTCCACCTTTTCTTCACAGCCACCCAGCTGTCACAGGCTGAATCAAAGCGGCCGTTACACAGCTAGAAAGACAGCAAAACGGCACCAATCACAGTGTCAACCTGACAAGTGACAGCTCAACGAGGCATTACGCTGAAACGCACTGGCGAGAACCCTGATTTAGGTGTCATGTAAAACAAATGAATGTTTTTCATTTGTGCAATGACAAGAATATTTTCAGGAAGTGACAGATGGAATATTCCATTTAATGAGCCATCACATTTAAGCGCGCACCCACAGCGCACACTTAAAAGAATGATTTCAGGGGCACCCTATGTTCAATTTAAAATAAAAAAAATTGTGCACAGTGCGCTTAAACGGCTGAATATCGTATTTGTAATTATGCATGGTTATGATGATTGTCATATATTAATTTTATACTTGAAATAGAAAAAAGCAAAATGCTTGACATGACTGGGATCCCAACAGGGGACCTTTGGCTCAGAAGCCCGACGCCCTACCACTTACGCCACTGCATCCCACGTGCCACAATGGGTCATAGCTTGAAGTTATCACACATGCCACGTACGAATGGCTACGGGATGAACCCTAACCCTACGGGATAACTAACACGGCTACGTAGGGATAGAATTTTGTGTTATCAATACGGCTACGTAGGGATAGCCACTTCGAACAGAAAACTTGCAAGAGAGAGGGGCACAAACCCCGGAAAGCACTGCTTTAGAAAACAGTTGGTAGTACTATGTGCTACTCAAAACATGTTGGGCTCCAAGATCAACACGAACAGTATGGACACCGTTTTTAAAGAATGTCTGCAACATCCTTGGCAACCATCTACTCCGATAGCATGAAGAGGGGACCGGTTATTACTTCAACCATCTCACTGAGAAAATGAAGGACTAGAAGCTAAGAACATACCAGCTCCAACTGAATATAAAAAAATAAAACATCCCCAAGTTGAATATATGCCTCTTTACGCAATGGGAAAGACCCTCAGTTTTCAAATACTTCTGAGCTGAAGACACGTCATTACTTTAATAGGCTGTGCGTTTTAATCGGCAATGCACTCTACTCCACTGACCACACATCATCCCAAACAGTAACTACCTACTAACTACATTAACTGGCTGTATTAGCATCTGAAAGCACAGTAAAGGCCGCGCGTTAGGTTACCTAAGGTTAACTAACCCACAGCGTTAGCTGAGTTATTTGAACATGTGCAATCAGCTCGTATTGTTGGCATAATATAATGCTGTTGCCATCTGCGCAGCCGACCTTAAATCAACGTTAGTAATGTCAGCAAGGTTAGAAGACAGCTCGGCTCGCTCGTTATGCCGATTAGCACTTAAGGCTAACAGTTACTTCAGTTCTCTTGACGTTGACGAATGTTAGCAGGTTAGAAAACGTCAGGAGACATAACTACAACCGGGTATACTTTTTCCTCCTCGTTCCACAAGAAATCGGGTACAAGTTATGTCGTTTTGACTTACAACCAACAAACTTGTCTACATACGAAGGAAACAAGTCTGGATGTTTTTTTAGCTACCTAGCTAGCTAACAAGCTAGCGGGGAGAGCGGCGCAAAAACGCTGGGGCTAAATTAAAAAATGGCGGTTTATACAGCAGTACTTTACCCGAACAGCAGCACTCGTTTTCTGAACTTGGGTCCAAATGATGGATGCGAATCACCAACAGTTGGTGTTAAACATAAATTCGCTGCAAATCCGCCTGCTAAAACCCACGTCGATACTTTAGTGATGTTACATCTGGTACCGCAGCTTCGAAGCGTGTGCCGATTGTAGGAGCAACTTCCGCTGAAGCTTGGTGTCGACACCTGTATCGTTCTGCTGCGGCGGTGGCGTCTTTTATTTGATTCGAGAAGTAGTTGAGGTGGAACAGCTACACGAGCGTACAACCAAAATCACACCGAAAAGCTCGTCGGTAAAAAAAACTCACTGTTAAGACTGCGAGCCTCGACATTTTTGTGAAATAATGGTTCACTTCAACCGACAGTACTGCGCAAATATTTAGGCGCCCTAGAACTGATCTC
>OMMV01190078.1:0-12294 GCA_900302635.1 Chatrabus melanurus
TATCGTTCACTTTAGCCAACTCCTTCACTACTAACAGAGCGGGCTGGAAAATCAAACGTTTCCCGAACCCCGTGGGGAGGAGGGCCACAACATCATGGCCACCAACAAAACTCAGCAAAGATTGTTCTTGCTCCGGCTTTAATTTCTGAATATTCGGCAGCGTTGCCACAAAGGACCGCCATTACTGAACTACAACTCACTGGCGCACGACTTCAATGTCATCGTTGTCAGCCACTCCCTCTGTTCGCTGATTGGACCGGTAAAAAATTGACCGGAGAAAACGCAAGAATCTACCGAAAACCCAGACTGAGTACTGAAGGGAAATGAAAATTGAGCGGAAGTACGTAGGAGGGCGGAGCCAGGCTAGTCCAGACCCTGCTGCAGGGTGAAATCAAATTCGCCGGAAGAAGAGGCGGGGTTTACCCAGGCTAGCATTTAAGGCCTGCAACACATTCCCAAAACAGTTTGGATGGGGCAATTCATTTCAAATATAAGGATTAAATCATCACTTTTACAGCCCGTTTTCTTGAGAAAAGTCAGGGGATGGATACATGAACATTTCCAAGTCACTGAATATGTCTTGGACTTCATTTACATCAATCATTAGGAAATACAAACAGTATGGTACTGTAAGGAAAATTTGTGTCCAAGTCCCCTGACTTAGAAAACTGGCTGTAAAAGTGATGATTTCATCATTATATTTAGCGCGCAGAGTGCAGTCTCATACTTAGGTTGCTGCTGGTCTATTATGAGCTTCAAAAACGGCTCCAGTGGTCCTGGGCATATTGGAGTATTTACAGTAACACTACTGGAAGAATGTATTCCTTTCTTCCAAAAGCTGTTCAGTCATGAAGATGACAGAGCGATTTCTGACATAGTCTGAAATCTTCCTGTAAACTGGTTCACTCTTTGGATACTGACACAGACAAATTATGGGAGATGATTTATTAACATAAATTAAAATGTCGCTCTAAGCGCGTTTAAGTCTTTCTTTGACACACTGGTTCAGCTGTCCATCTCCGCCTCAATTCTCTTTGTTGCTAGTTCATATCTGTCTGGATTACAATCTCTCCCAGGTTGTGGCGTGTCTGAAAACCCCTGCCTGCCACGAGCCTAAATAAACCCTGGATAATTGAATGATTGCCCATGGCAGTAAAGCAGCTGGCAACGTGCTGCTGCAGAACATCATCTGCTATCTCTCTACAGGCAGTGCAAGGCCATGCCTCTCCACTTTCCTCCAGGTGTTCATTTGGCATATGATATTATTTTAGTCATCATCATAGCATTCAATGAGCCTGCATGCTCAGCAAATGGGGGCATTGTCTTGGAGAGACCACTACCATCATCATGTCCATCCTAAGGGGCACAGTGAATTCAAACCAGAACTTGACAGGATCTGAATTTTGACAATATGCAACTTTGTGAGAATGTAAAGGAGCAAAATGTGTCAACTTACTCTGAAAATGTACAAATAAGTTCTTTCTGCTTCTCCCAATTGCAACTCGGGGTCACCACAGCAGATCCCACATGGATCTGCATGTTGATTTGGCACAAGTTTTACGCCGGATGCCCTTCCTGACGCAACTCCACATTACATGGAGAATGGACAGGAGTGGCCTTGAACCGGAAACCTTCTGGCCACCGCGCTGCCTTTTCTCTGGAAAAAGAAAAGGTTTGAGGGGAAAAAAAAAAAGAAGCAGTGATAAGGTGACAAAATGAGGACAATTTTGCATGAGGTAAAAAGACTACTTTTACCATAATGCAATATAATAACATTAGAATTGTGGCCTTTTAAAAAACTTTAGAATATGGGAGCCTGCTGTAAATAATGAAATCAGAGAATGTTCCTGGTTTCTTCGTCCTGCTTTGGATCTGGTCTTTCTACCTGGATGCACCAACACCCACCTCAGGATGTGATTACCGTATTAGACCGTTTAAGCGGACAGAGCCTAATTAGCTCACATGGGGTCTTTGTGGGGCCTATGGGGGGGTCCAAAACACTCCACCTGGATTGCCCAGATTCACGCCATTCACAGCAATAGTTGGCATCAAAACATAATCTTAACAGACAGAAACCTACCTTTTGCGGTGTTTTACTTCAGTTTCAGAAGACGGGAGGGTTCCTCAGCTGAGTCGATGTCGTAAATAAACCAGGAGCCATTGTGCGTATGACGCTTTGCTTCAATTCCTGTGTCGAAACAAGGCCCGCCAAGATCCCAGAAAACGTGTTGTAAAATGCAAAACCATAGTTCAAGTTTGAGTGTCTAAATGTCTTTGTAAACATGCAATCCCCGAATAAAGGAATAAAAATTCCAACATAGCTCTTGCTGAGTCGACATCATAAATATCCCAGAATCCATTGCACGCATGATTTGCTTAAATTCCTGTGTCGAAACGAGGCCCGCCATGCACCATTAAGTCCACAGTGTGCGCTTAAAAGAATGATCTTGAGAGGCAACCTATGTTCAATTAAAAACAATTTTTTTTAGCGCACTGTATGCTTAAATGGTCGAATACGGTAATACGAATCAACATTTTAAAAACCAGACTTTGTGGTTGTTTGATATTGACAGAAGTGTTTTTATTGCTGCAGTTCTATTAAAATGAAATGACTGTACCCATTATTGTATTCTGATTAAAGGCATGCACACTTACAACAAATAAAGGAGTTGACACAAGCTCACCTGTGTCTGTCTCCTTACCAGGCTGTGGAGAGCATCTGATTCGCACTATGCTGGCACGGGAATGCTCTGCTGCCATGCAGTCTGAAGATGCCCACCAGGCACTGCTGGAGGCTATGCAAAACAAGTTCATCAGTGAGTCACCTACATGCAGCCTGATTCACACTCTTACCCATACACGCAGCTTGTTAGCCAACAAAGTATTTGCTGCAACGCATAATTATGGAGAGAGAACGAGACGGGCGAAAAAAAAACAAACCAAACAAAAAACACGAAGCTAACTGATGTGGGCAAACATCAGAAAGGCACAAATAAATGGAAATATGGAAACTAACTGAATCGGAAGGGGCCACTTTTGATTTATGGATCATTTTCTCTATTTGAACAGGATACTAATTTTTTCCACACATTGTTGATAGCTGCAGATAACTTGGGAAGACCTAATTATTTTTGATATTTCATGCAAAGCTTTAATTTAGGTTTTTCCCTATTCTCAGAAGAGGTCTTTTTTTAGAAAGCCTTGTTAACTTTGTTTGCTGTGTCTGGATGACCACTGGGAAACCCTCAGACAAGACAGAGCAGCGGAATAAAGGATATGCAGAAACGAGGTGGTTTCAGCCTCGTTCTGGCCTCCTTTAGAAGTCCATACCCCAGTTTGGCTTCATCTTGGACATCTGTAACATCACGACATTTGGACAGGCTGAATGGAGACCATTTGAAGTTAATTCTTCTGTTGTTTCCTTTCGAGGCGCACATTAAGTTAAACAAAGCTCCATAATTCCTGCTTTAGCATGAACAATGATGGCAGTGTCTCTGATGTGGAAGCTTCTCAATCGCATTCCATTATACACTACATTTAAGTCATTTTCTGTAAATAGAACATTTGTAATGGCTCACATAATTTTCTTTTATAGATCTGTCAATTCTGACTCAGCCTGTAAAACACTCACTGATGCTTACATTCTCAAAAATGGCCAAATTTCTTTTTCCCCCTTTTGATTGTAATAACTAAAATGATAGTGAAGAGTAAGATCATAATTGAGATGTATGCCTGTTTTCAGCTTCAGAGATGTCAGAGATTTGTTGTGAAATATTCAACAAAAGAGGAAATTTAAGAGCCTTTAAAAGCAAAATGAATACCAGATTTTGTGTAAATGTTTTCCGATCTATACTGAAAAGTGTTTTATATAGTGGAGGACACATTACTGCACAGATCCAAAACAAGTATGCAACACATAAAGGGGAAAAAACAACCAATGGCATGCAAACATCAGAATTTCTCCAAATGCACCAGTTGTTTCTGTTGAGTTGCTTTTTTGAGACATTTATGGACGGGTAGTAAGTTTATTGCATGACATTCATCAGCCAATCAAACTTGTGTACCTGACAGCTTAGGAAGCATATTTCTGGTACAAATGACTCAGCTCGAAAGGTTTTCAGTCTTCATTTTTGTATATTCCTTTAGCATTTGTGAAACTAAGAATGAAAGTTTTGGAACCTGTTTTGTGCTTTAAAAACCTGCCCAAATTATATTTTTTTCTTTACTAAGCAGTCTGAAAGACATTACAACAGAATAATTGCTTTCAGTTGTATTACTTAGCCAGGGTTGTAACAGTATATATATATTTTTTGTAGCTCACCTTAATTTGATTAACGTTTCACGCTGTTCTTTGTTCGATATATCTGAGTGGAAGGTAGGAAACTTTAGTGACTAAGATTAAAAAAAAAAAAAAAAAAACTTTCCATGTTTATACATTATTCAATGATCATATGTTTGATGTTTTCTTTGCTTCTCCAGGCTCACCCTTTCTGGCATGTGAAGATCGTGTTTTGGGCGGGGTAATTGTCTTGCGGTGCTGCAGTTGTGTCGAGGCTCAACCATCTCCAAATATTCAGGGTATACTGGGTATGACATTAATCATTTCAAGTCTAGTCATTCGCAAACCCCTACCTAAACAGAAGGCAGTCAAAGATTTGTCTGTGAATATTTAATAATCTATCATCAAATATTTGGAAGGAGGACAGGGAGGAGGCATTGTGGTTTTCTTGGCAGGTGGTCTGTGTTTTAACATGCACAATCAGGATCTGATTTCACACTCTTCATCTCAGATTCAAACAGACCTCCCACTGTGGGATCAACCACTAATCTTCAGACAAGTGAAGGCCTTCTGTGTATTGCCCAGTTTGCCTGATTGTATTGGTGCATCTGGTTTCCTTACCTGGCTCTTACGAGAATGCTCCTTCCATTCCCAGTACTACCTGTCAAGGAATTTGACTTAATCTGGGTTTTGTCCTACGTTTAGGGAGCATCCCAAGTGATTTCCTTACGTGCACATTTGCTGCTCTCAGTTGATAAAGTGCTTGAGTATATCCTTTCAAATGCAGTTTTTACACTTCTGTATCAGTGGTTTTGGAAACACAATTGTGTATCCCACAGTCCGTCCCTCTTTGTCGATGATAATAAGTTGATTTGCCCACATAACACTCCAAACATTACTATTACATTTATTACAGTGTTTTCTTCACGGATGTCAATCCAAAACATCACATGTAGATAGGACAGGATGAGCAGAATCAGTTATTCTCATTTGAATGTGTGTGTTATGTGAAAAAACAATGTGTTCCCTCCAGTTATCTCAACATATAATTTTTGGAGAGCCTATAGCAACTCAAAGCCTATAACTATCTCAGATACCTAAGATGGACACTCAGGTTTTTGGCTTTGTTATTGCAATCACAAACCCTTAGGTCATTTGTGGGAGTACAGTGATTGGATAGTCAAGCATAATTACTGTTATTTTGTTGTGCATATATAGTGCTGTGCCAAAAAGGGTTGAGGCAAACAAACTATATAGTACAGAGTGCCTTTAAAAAAAGATTTAAAAAAAAAATCAATCTTACAGTGACAATTTTTTGTACATGATCTAAATTAAATAAAATATAATAAAACAAACATTAATGGCTTGCATAGGTACTCACTCCCTTTCATATAGCATAACTAAATTATCACTTAGACAGTATCCTTTGGAGTAGGTTAAATCCATCATTAAGAAATTCGACGAGTATAACGCAGCATGATTAATCTACTAGAGCTGGCTCAATTTTTGCATTATGCTTAATGTAATTTTAACTTTGTTTCATTCATTTGACTGTAGAATTCTTTGAGTTTGGAGAAATGTTATTTAAAGGGTGTGAGTATTTGTTTTTGTGTCTGTTTTGTTGGGTTTTTTTTGGTAAGATCATGTAGAGATTTGCTTTTACTTTGAGATTAATTGGTATATTTAAAATTTTGTGTAAAAATACATGATTTTTTATAAATGTATTTATATATTGCCAAATCATGGTCTAAATGATCTCAAAGTACATGTTAGGTCTAGATTTTACCAAATCTATGAGCAAGCACATTGGCAACAGTGGTAAGGGAAAAAATTCAGTTTTTTTTAGAAACGAGAAGAAACCTCAAGCAGACTAGACTCAGTAGGGTGGCCATCTGCTATGGCTATTCTAACAAGATTGACAGAACACGCAGTCAAGTTTAACAGGATAGTTATGACTGAGACAACCCAATATAGCTTATTGTGAGCAATGGCAGGATAACATAATTGGACACACAACGTGATAAAAATCACTGTCTAGGGAGACCTGCAAAAGCCAAAGGGTATGAATTTTTATAGCCACTATATTAGTGTTTACAGGAGGGTAGCGTGGTGACCAAGCGGTTAGTGCACTTGCTTCCAAAGCACAAGGTTCCCGGTTCAAGACCACCCATGCCCATTTTCCATGTAATGTGGAGTTTTGTCAGGACCGGCATCTGGCGTAAAACTTGTGCCAAATCAACATGCAGATCATATCGCATCTGCTGTGGCGACCCCAAGTGAAAAAGGGAGAAGCCGAAAGAACTTTCTATGTGTTTACAGGAATAAACATTGCGTCACCCACATCCTTTTGGCACTACAATTAATTTTCCGTTCCAGCTCAGGAGCTCCTCTGCAGTTACAGTATTTCACAGCTGTACATAATATTTGATAAAATATGAACTCAGAATGCTGCATTTAAGCACAGCTTCTGGTATAGTGTAGTCTTACCTGTGACAGAAAGATTACTGATGCTGAAAGTAAAAAGTTTCAATGTGAAGTTGAACTGTAGCTGAATACAAAAACCCTTTCTCTGGCCACACCCTCTCTTCTTCCCTACCTTGCAGTTTTACACCTGCATTATGATTATATTTACAGTTAATTAGTTTTCTTCTGGCTGCCTGTGTCCACTTTCCTAAAGGTTTTGGTCTGTGTTTTAACAGTGGAGTTCCTGTGGAGTCACACCACAGAGAGCATGTGCGTTGGCTACATGTCTGCCCAAGACAGCAAAGCAAAGGTGAGGTTTTCCAATCAACTTCAAAAGTTAAACTATGTACAAACACAAATATCTTTGAACCAAAGCAAAACAAATTAAGGAAAAGGCACTGGAAATGTCTCAAATCATGCTATTCATAAAATGGGATCATGCGTCATTGACCAGTGCTTGGAGGTGAATCAGACTTGCTTTTGTTTTTCCCTAGCACTACTTTACTGAGTTGCACTTTGAGGAACGGATTTTGTCATTTATAAATGTTGCGTTGCACACTCTACATTTTCCAGAAGAGATTGGGTCACTTAGGTGAAATAGATACACGCTGTGTCAAATTATGTGACGTGTTTGATGGTTATCAGAAAGCAAAATAGGAAATGTGATAATAACAAATTACATTACATTTTTGCAAGTCATTGACAAAACTCATATGCTTCTGTCCCCTGGATCTGGGGAGTCTATTGGACTGATTTGTTTGACTAATATATCTCTGTCGCTCTGTATGAAGAGAGGCCACTGTTTTTCAAGCCCGGTTCAGATTTCAAAGTGTTAGCCCGCCTGCCCTCCCATCAAATGCCCCCACTCTCTTCACCCATCTTTCTTTCTCCCTTCGGGCTATCTCTCTCTTGTCATTCTCCCACTCTGGGCTTACCTGATTCCAAAGTACCATAAAGTTTTATTAAGTAGTGCCCCACCGGGGATATCTGTATCAATCTGAATATTTGTCAGATGTGCCGTGTACTGGGCCTTGTGGAGGAATGTCAGTATGCAAGCTCTCCTTTCACGCCTGTGCCAACATTAAGAGGTGAACAGTACACAGTGAACTCTGGGCTGTTCACCTGCATTTGGAATAACAAAACACGATAGTTGTTGATAAGGTGTAGACAGATTTATTCACAATGATGTATAAAGTATGTTGGGAGTGTATAGCAGGAGGATTAGCAAGTGTTTCTTTACAGGCATAACATTGACACCACAGTGACCCAAACTTCATTCAGCTACTTTCTGACAAACCGAGTCTCTTCAGCGAACCTTGCTGTTGACATTCAACACCTTATGAAAGTCATACAGTGAAAACTACAGTGATGTCTATAAAATAGGTCACAGTAGAAAGGAAGAACCAAATATCCTGTGACTTGTGAAACAGTAGTTAGATTGTGGCTAATAATTTAGCTTTTAAAATATGTGGGAAAAGCAAGTGTTCAGTAATTAGGGGAGTTACATTTTTCCTGAGCCTGATACTGTTAACATTATAAAGAATTTTTTCAGTACTGATATGTATCACCTCACCATATAGTAAACGTGTGTGTATGTGAGAACAAAATAACTAAAAATAAATAAATACATTTAAAAAAAAAAAAAAAAAGGTTGGAAGGATTTTCACCAAACTTGGTGGGAATATTACTTGGGTTAGTGTCGCCCAATGATTAACTTTTGGAACAGATTGATTAAAGGTCAATGTAAAGCAAAACATAGCCCAAAAAATATGTTTACCATACTGTCTCTGCTACCAATGTGGCTAGAGATTTGATCAAACGCTCATATTGGTCAGTAAAATATGTGTGATTGATTGGTATAAGTAACTTCATGATCAAGTTACATAGAAGTCATATATATATAGATATCAAAAACAAAAAAAAAACAACCCACTTTACTTGACTGTGTGGCCTGTGAAGCTCACTGCATGTATTGCTGAAAATAAGTATTCATAAAAACTTATATCTCGGTGTGGAGCGTGCTTAATGAGTGATGTGTCCTGGCTCCTATGCTGGTCAATGCTTGCATAGACTGGGTGTTGGGTAGGGTTGCAGAAACCAGTGAATTAGGTGCGTTTGTTGGTGAGGAAAGGTTTACTGACCTTGACATCGTAGACAATGCTGTGATTGTTGCAGAATCAGTAGATACCCTGATTGCAGTACTTGAGAAGCTGAGCAATGAATTGGAGTGTCTGGGTTTGTGATGTCGTGGATCACGACTAAGATCCAGGCTTTTAATGACTTCCTGGACTCGGCCAACAGAAGTGTATCTGTATGTGGTGAAATATTAAACTTGTAGAGACATTCACTTATCTCAGCAGTGACCTTCATGTCTCTGGGTCCTCGGCCTTTGAGATCGAGAGACACTTGGGAAGAGCTTATGGGGTCATGAGGTCGCTGGACAGAAGTATTTAGCGATGCCGATATCTTTACAGGAGAACAAAGGTCCAAGTCTATAGGGTCCTGGTGCTTCCTGTCTTACTGTATGGCTGTGAGACTTGGACACTTACCAGTGACCTAAGTCATCAACTGAATGCCTTTGGTACCAAGTCTCCTCGGAGGATTCTTGGGGTACCACTGGAATGACTTTGTATCAAACAAAGGGTTACTTAGGGACACTTGGGTCTAGTCCACACTACTCCGTTTTTACAGGAAAACAGCTAAGTATCGATCCTTTTTGGTCTTGCATCTACACGAATCCGCCGTTTTCGCCACCCCAAAACGGTGTGTTTCGAAAACACTCTCCAGAGTGGAGCAAAACGAAAATGGCGTAGTCGTTTCTTTGTGTGGACAGTGAAATCTGAGTGTTTTGGAAAACGGTGCAACAACACTAACCGACAGCGGGAGGAAGCAGCGGTATGTCCTGTGGCTGTGAGCGCATCTGTGAATTGCAGAAGAAGAGCACTCACACTTCCACAGGTAAGCAACGATGGGGTGTTTTTGACATGTTTATCTATTTTAATAGCGTGTTTAGCAATAAACATCGCGCTGTATAATCTGCACATTGCATATCTACGGACCACAGAAAGCGCCTTTGCTTCTGTTGAGCGGACCCACGTCACTATCAGCCTCCTGCCACACGATGGCAAAACGAGACACCCTTTAAGTTTATTCTGCACTACAGCGCGCTCCAAACGCAGAAGAAGAAACGAAAACGGCTTTGTGTAGACAACAGATATTCTCAGATATGGACACATGCCATATTTGTTTTGAGACGGAGTTCTTGACAAAAACAGAGCGGTGTGGACTAGGCCTAAGATAAGGAGTATCACTTGCATTGTGAGGGAGCGTCTGCTTCGACATTTTGGCCACATTGTGTGTTTCTCTATGCGTGATCCAGCACACAGGTGCCTCAGTGTTGAGGATCCTGATGCCTGGAGTAGGCCAAGGGGATGCCCACACGTCACCTGCCTGCAGCAGATGGATGAACACTTTAGAGAGGTGGGGATGGACTGGACTGGTTATCTTCCTGGGTGGTTGCCTTCCAGCACCCTAGGCGGTTCCATGGTGTCATGGATGCGGCAAAGCGTGGCACCAGCACATGCTCCCAGACTTGACTTGACTTAACTCGTGGAAAGTGCGCAGGGTATGCATTTAATGGCTTTCATTTTTTACTAATCTTACTAAACGAGACCTAGCTCTTCGTATTCAGAAAATCTCAGCAATTATTTTCTTTAATTTTTAGTGTACCTTACAGTGAATATTTTTCTTATTTCATGGGTTTTAGTAGGTGTAAAGTGTTTAAGACACTTTGAGCTTTTGTGTTGATCACGGAAAAATGGCACTGATGCCTAATATTGAGTTCACAACAATAACAATGTTTGCATATATTTTTTAAGGTTGCATTTGTGACCTTTCAGATGCATCGTGCTGAACCAGTTGCTCAAGAGAAACACTTGCAATTGCTTCATGAATTAACAAAAGTATGCACAATAGTGTGTGCAGTGCATTCTTATTTTTTTATTTCTTATTTATTTATTTATTTGAAAGGGACAATACACATTAATGAACAACAAATTAAGTTGTAAATATGCCAGATTCTAGCAGCAGTTGCTAATTTGCATCTGTAGTCCCCTATACATAAATCAATAGATTAAAATACAAATCACAAAGCAGTACAAAATCGAAACAATACAGATAAGAGCATTGCAATAAAAAAAAAACCAGAATATCATAATAAAACGACAGAATAAAAACAAAATATAAAAAGAGTTAATGGTCACACTTCTGATTGTCCTTCAGCCAACATTTAAGATTTCCTTTGAAGGATGAGTATGAGGGACATTCCCTAATTGTGGAAGGAAGACTGTTCAGATTTAGAATCTTTCACAAAGCTGCATTTTTAGGAACCAGAACCCTTATTCCCATTTACTGCTAAATGAATAATATCTGTCTGTAGTAGTTCCTGGATCTCTGGGGAGAAGCTATATGCTTCATTGAGAGAAGTCATTAGTGGCACAGCAAAATTGGAGCGCACAGCTGCTCGACCAAACCTCACACAGTCCTATCAGAGGCTGACAGTCTAGATATATGGCAAAGGTTAGAAAGTTCTTATATACTTCTGGAGCTCCAACCTTTTTGTATGTTACTGCAGATGACCATTTTATTCTCAATTTGGTGACAAAACAAGGTTTTGCGTGTTGCTCTACAGACTAGCTCAAAGTTGTTCCCCACTCTCTGCCAACATCTCTTACATTGGGGGAGGATACGCATAGTACTGAGCATGTGTTCTTTCGTCTCTGATGAACTTCAAAAACTCAGTGAATGGAAACTTAGTGCAAACAGGCTCCAGCTGTGATGTCTGCTGTGTGCATGCTTCTCCTACAAAGTGATATTAGTGCCACAAAACGCCCTGGAGAATGCAGCTGAATGGCTGTCATCTTTAAGGCAGAGGTCATAATTGTGGAGTTTACCCCTAAACAAAGTAGGTAAGAACAGCAGAAATGCATGATGCACTGTTTGTGTCTAGATTCTTTGTTTTGGTTCTGATGAGCAGCATTTGTGTTTCCTCATCCTTATGTCACTTAAGCACCAAGATGGAGAGCCCTTCCAACTGTTAAAGGACTCCAACTTGACTTGGACCTGGCGTGCCTTCTCCTCGATGTGTGTGTGTGTGGGGGGTGCCAAAGGGAAGCCGGTGTTTCGGTCTGAGATGTTGGAGCTTTAGTGTGACATCTAATTTGTTTAGAGGACCTTTAATAGCGCCGCGGTGGCGCAGCAGTCTAAGCGTCAAGCTTCTTAGCTTGGCGCAGCTGCCCCCGAGGATCGGGGGTTCGATTCCCGGTCTTGCCAGGGCCGAGTATGGCCGGCGCAATGGGAGCGGCAACAATTGGCCTCGCCGCTCCGAGGGAGGGGGGGAGGACTCGGCAGGACGAGCCGTCCGTAAAGTGTCCTTGGACGCCCCGGAATCATGGTACGGGGCAGGCGGGCACGGCTTGTAGAAGGCGTGCCTCGTCATTCTGGCCACCGGGGGGCAGGGGCAGGACGGTGAGTCCATGTTAGAGCGGTTGCTC
>OMMV01190080.1:0-11549 GCA_900302635.1 Chatrabus melanurus
GAAACAAATCAATTATCAAGTTACAAACCTCATTTTCTAAGTAAAAATAAGTAAATAAAAAAAAATTCTTTTTAATTTTTTGGCCATGATTTTTTTGGCCAAAAGCAGGTATATTCATAGCAATATTTTGTCATAAACTAAAACCTGCTATTATGAAATAAATAAGAGTTTAAAATGATTAATCTGAACTTGCCGATTTGTGATTTTAAAAAAAATTGTGAATTTCTCATTTTGTTTTATAATTTGCAAAAACACATTGGATGAAAACAGGTATGTTCCTCCTTATTAAATTTGGCTTTAAACTTCAAAAGGCAGAACAAGAAGCTGGTGAAAAACCACAATATGATTTCTTGCTTTTGTCCACTCCATACCAGTAGAGCAGGGGTCACCAACCCTGCTCCTGGAGATCACCTGTCCTGCATGTTTTCCAAATCTCCCTGATCCACCCACTGCTAACTAACTAAGTCAGGTGTGCTCAGCCAATCAAGATCTAGGAAACATCAGGCTTGACTAATCAGCGGCGTTTGCAGCAGGTAGATGTGGAAAACATGCGGGGCGGGTGATCTCCTGGAGCAGGGTTGGTGACCCCTGCAGTACAGTGTTTGGGTGTCTCATCTCATTCTAACGCCACACAGTAATGGCCAGGGTTGGGAGAACTACTTTAAAAATGTATTCCAGTAAAATTAATTTTAAAAAATGTCATCTGTGACATAACTCGACCAAAATCTAACCAGTATCAAAAATTAAAGTAACGGAATCTAATTACTTTCCAACTCAGCCACTTGGGGGTGCAAAAGCCAGTGCACTGTGAGGGCCGACCCCAAGCCCGGATAGATGAGGAGGGTTGTGTCAGGAAAGGCTTCCTGCATAAATTGTACCAAAACAAATATGCATGTCACAAATCGGATTTCCGTATCTGATCAGTTGACGCCTGGTTTAGCGAATGCCACCGGTAATGTTGTCTAACAGCGTACTGAGAGAAGCTATGTTACTGTGAGAAGGAGAAAAGGGGAATGAAAGTGAGTAGGAGCAAGACAGAGTAAATGTGCATGAGTGAGTGGGAAGGCAGTGGAAGAGTGTAATCCCAGTGAGTACAGGTGGTGAAGGTGGATGAGTTTAAATACTTGAGGTCAACGGTTCAAAGTAACGGAGAGTGTAGTAGACAGTTGAAGAAGAGAGTGGAGACCGGGTGGAGTGGGTGGGGAAGAGTGGCAGGAGTGATTTGTGATAGATCGGTATCTGCAAGAGTGAAGGGGAAAGTTCACAAGACGGTCGTGAAACCAGCTATGTTGTACGGCTTGGATGTAGTGGCACTGACAAAAAGACAGGAGTCAGAGCTGGAGGTGGCAGAGCTGAAGATGCTGCGATTTTCCTTGGGAGTAACAAGGATGAGCAGGATTAGGAAAGAGCATATCACAGGGGCAGTGCAGGTGGGATAGTTTGTAGACAAAGTGAGAGAGGCGAGATAGAGATGGTTTGGACATGAGCAGAGGAGTGATGCGGGGTATATATGGAGATGGATGCTGAGGATGGAGCTGCCAGGCAGGAGGGGAAGAAAAGGGTCTACGGTGGTCTATGGTGCAATCACTTTCTGCCACCACACGATAATGCACGTGCACTGCACCCAAACACACCTCATTTTTAGACCAACTTGCCCGTGATTCTACAACTAATCAATTCAGCCCTACCCTATTCACATTAAGTGAGAAGAATGAAACGTAACTAAAGGATGCGCTGAGAGCGCATACCTCTGCCAAGACCCAAGAGTTTGTTTGTGAGCAGGACCGCAACAGATCTTTCTATGGTAAGACCTATATAGGCCCAGAGGCCCATTGATGCCGGTGTTTATCCCCGGATTCCGTAGCAGAAGCAGATGAGAGTCTGCAACTCCCACTGCATGGGATGCCAGTCTGAAGCAAGTTACATCCCCAACCAAGGCTGGTACCTATTTAGAGCTGGATGGACTGGAGCAAGGACATAGACAGGTAGCCTGACTGGGAATCGAACCCAGGTCTGCATGTTAGTATCCTATCTCCTTATCCCACTGAAGTACCTGCTCACAGGTAGATCTTTCTAAGGTAGGGTTCTTGAAAAATTCTATCAACCATAATGTTGAAGAAAAAGATGAAAGAAAAAAATTTGAGGCAGATCCATATCAGCAAAAAATAATTAATCAACTTTTCCTTCACCCAAGGACCATTCCTCCCACAAAATGTTGAAATCCATCTTACTTTTTAAGATATCTAGTTCCAAACACACAGTGGTGATCACGAAACCCTCAGTCAGTTGGTGGAGGTAACTAATCTATCTGTATGTGTCTAAAACTAATAAAGATTTATGACAAATTCTAATATAATTAATAAATGTGGTCCCAAAATGAACACTTCCTGAAAAGCTATTTACTGTTGGCACGAGGAACCCACATAACTACACACATTATCACTGCAAGGCAACTCGTACCCCTGAGAACAAATCCACACACACACACACACACACTGCCATCGCCACGCAGCCATACCAGTGGGACTGTCACCATAGCAACCCAGGGCTGGTCATGTCACCCTGTTTTAGCGAGGTGGGTGACAGCAAGACAGAGTGAGAAATAGGCAGACGATAAAAAGAGCAAAAAGACAAAGAGGGAGAGGCATGAAATACCCTCCACATTGCTCAGCTTCAGACCTGCTCTGAAACAAAAGACTAAAGACAGATAAAGACAGAAAGGCAGAGACAGAGAGCGATAAAGAGAGAGAGAGAGAGAGCAAGAGAGTGGTTTCTCTTCCAGCCAGCAGTGGATGTGAGAAGGTCAGCAGCTTAGAGGACTTCAGACGCACCACAGGGCCTTCACAAGTCTGTCTCCTTTTTCAATAAGTCAAGAGGTGATATATATACTTGTAGAAAACTCTATATACACACACACACACACACACACACACACACACAGTGGTCATCATGTTGACAGAATGTGGAAAGGTACAGAGCAGGACAGGAATTTTGTCCTTGCAATGGACCAAAGGTTTAAGGATTAAACGATCAGCCGCAGTGAGTTTTCTTCATTGCATGTTGTCCGTCTGCCCACATAAGAAATATATTTTTGACTCCTTGTGACTCAAAAAAAATAATGGGATTACGTCGTGTGTTTTTTTTGTTTCTAGAGTTTGCCATGTTGAATATGAGGACTACCACAAACTGGACTATTGGTACTCAAATCTTTTGCTGATGAGCTGCTGCACTGCGGCGAGTCACATCTGATAGGAGACCATCTGGAATACTTTCCAAAAGTAGTCCACTTGGTGGCAAAATGCAGGAAGATTAAATCGACTCAAAGATATCCACAACTGGGAGAACACAGGAAAAAAAGCAGCCAATTTATGAAAACTCTTCACAATTACAAGACAGATGGTCTGATTTACTAAAGGTTGGCGTGTGTAAAAATGTGTACAAACGCCATACCACCTGTAAACAAATGTCCAACCTGATCAACTAACGGCGCACACTGAGGATTGAGTCTTTCAAATGCGCAAAAGAGCACGTATTGTCCATTTACTACGTTTGCCTTAATTCATTCATTCGTCTTCTATACAAGCTTATTCCACTTAAGGGTCATGGGGGGGCTGGAGCCTATCCCAGCAGACATTGGGCGAGAGGCGGGTTACACCCTGGACAGGCCGCCAGTCCATCGCAGGTTTGCCTTAATGAATATACAGTTTGGGGTGTGTCTACCCGAGAGCATGCAAATAGGTTAATTTAGCACACGCAATGTGATTTATCAAGCGCAAAAGAAATTTAAAGGATTAGTGATAGCGTCTGTAGTTTGCATGTTTGAAAGCAGCATGCTAACTGTTGCGGGACCGCAGACATGCATAAATCTAATTCAACGTAATTTCCCATGAGCTGTTTGGGGTATGCATTTCTTTATTTTCATTTTAAAAAACACCACGATCAAACAATTTATAGTGGCTGATTTATAACAAAAGGAAACTAAACATTCACATGATCATTCATTCTCAGTGGGTTATTGAAGCCCCAGTCACACCGAGATAAGACTGCGCTGACGAGAAGCCTCTCGCTGCAGCCAGACATAGTTGGCACGGTCAGCTCCGGAGCTGTCCGCGGTGCCGCCAGCTACAGTACACAATCGCGCCGGCCGCCGACACCCATTTTTTCAGTGACAGTCGAGTGAATATGGCTGCTTAAACAAAAGGACCCCGTAACTGCGTAGCCTAATGACAATCTGCAAATTAGTGGCTGATGAAAAATTTCGTTTTAAAAATGTCCATATTTCAGACAATGTAGTTAATATTTTACTCGTTAATGATTTATTTCATCCACCCGCGACCCACCCACAATCAATCAGAATGTTGTTTCTTTTTTTTATTACTTGGCCCACCTGACCCACAGATTATCCACAGTGTCCACTGATATATCCGCGATCTGCGCATATCTAACAGACACAAGGAATGGACACTGAGTCTATTTACAGCGGAGTAACTTAAATGAATAAAATCAAAATAATCTTTATTCCTCAGTTCCCGCTTTTAATGAGTGCTTTTATGATAGTCTTTTTAAGCATTTTTTTAGTCTTTTTACATTACAAAATCTTTGCTTTGTGTGTGTGTGGTTGGGGTGACTGTTTTATTGTTTTTATTGTGTGAAGCACTTTTTGTTGCACTGTGTTTGTATGAAAAGTGCTATATAAATAAAGTTTGATTGATTGATTGATTTGTGGGGGGGATTTCCACGGCAGCGGTGCTGAATCCGGGCTTGTGCCACACACTGTGCACCTCCCATTAAATAGCAGACAAACAATTTTCAAGGCACATTCATTTTTGATTTGTTAAATGTTCAATAAATAATGTTTTCAGTTCAAATGTGTGTGTTTGTCTTATTTTGTGCATACCTGCAAGTGGCTGATCGAATTTCATTTTGCGCTTATGGTCATTAACACACGCAAAATCCTCACTTCCATACTGCTGTCTATGTCATCTTACCACCCGCTGTCATTTGCAAACTTATTCTTGGTAAACCTGCAAAACGTTCACCAACCCAACGTGCAAAATTTTAGCATGCCCACGCAATTTAGTAAACATTATATAAGATCTTATTAAATCAGGCCCAGAATGTTTTAACGAACACATTTTAGTTTTAAAAACTTCACCGTTACGTTTTTGTAGCTGGGAATATCAAAATAGATTTACCAATGTGACATACAGCATTTAGCCAATCAGGTCAGATCAGTTCAGGAGTGAGAGCATGCACTGGTGCTGCACATCTACCACCCTACCGAGCTGCCTTGGGTCCTGGATGGCAACCACCCAGCAAGACAACCAGTCAATCCCTCACCTCTCGAAGTAACCATCTATCTGCTGCAGCCAGGTGAAATGTGGGCGTGTCCTTGGCCTTCTCCAGTTGCTGGGGTCCTCAACACTGAGGCACCTGCAGGCTGGATCGTGTCCACACAAAACGGGCCACGTGGCCAAAATGTGGGAGGAGGATTTTGGAATTTTTTTAAAAATTGTTTTAGTTTATTGATAGAGTTTGTAGATTTTAATGTGCTTGTAAGGCGTCACTGAGTGCCTTGAAAGGTGCCTATAATTTAAATGCATTATTATTGTTATTATTATTATTATTATGATTATTATGAGGATGAGGTTAGCATGAGGTGCACAAATACTTCACTTCAGAGAGCTGTGCTGGACGACTGCTATTCCTGATTGCATGCTTTGCACACAGAAACCTTTCCTTGCCAGAAAACCTCTCACTTCTGAGTTCACCATCTAAATAACAAGGCACCAGGTTTTCATGCACCTGTCTCTTAAAGGCAGTGACAGGTGACATTCTGATTGGTTTATGTCATGTTACAGCAAAAACACACCCATGACTAAAGTCAACCCCTCTGCACCCTGTGCCTTACTTTGCGCTCAGATTATGCACCGTTTAAAGTGGACTTGGACACGCCCCGAGTACACGTGCAGTGCAGTGCGCATTAAACTGTGCACCACAGATTGTCAAGATAGGCCCAATGTTTCAACATTCCCTGGTTTCCCTTTTGAAAAAGTAAGGACAATAACAGTACCGTTTCACTCTGCAAACAATGCAGCTCATGTATGAACTTTCCTCCCAGTGGCAAAATAAATATGAACATGAACAACTGCATTGCGTTTCTCAGAAAGATAAAGTGAGAAACACAACACTAATCATCTGTTCCATGGTCTCCTTTGTTAACATTAATTGCACAAGGGAATCACTATTAAAGGTATAATGTTCAAAAATGGCACATGGAGCAACCTTTAAATCTTCTGATTGTTTTCTTGTCTGCGCTACACACGGAGATGTTTTTACCATCAGTCACGGGAAATAAAATAACACACTCCACAAGCCTGATGTCATATTTTGATGGTGTTTCTTTGGGCGTAATTGGGATGCAGGATGCATTCGTTTGAATTTAAATTTCACAAAAATCCACAAAGTGTGGCACTGAAAGGGTCAAGGATTCATACACAGAAAAGATCAATAGCTGCAGTATGATCTCATGAGTTATTGTTTGTACACATCTGTTTGCTTAACGCACATTGTAGTCACTGCATACTCAACAAAAATATAAATGCACCACTTTATTTTGCTCCCTTTTTGCATGCTCATGTATGAACTTTCCTCACAGTGAAGTAAAAGATCTATGCATGCAAACAGTTTATTATCCTTGAATTTTGCTCATAAATTTGTTAAAATCTGAGTTAGTGAGCAGGTTTGAGACATCAAGATGCTGATTAAGCATCAGATGTGCCTTGGATTGGTCACAATAAAAGGCCACTCTAAAATGTGTAGCTGATTCAGGAAAAAAAGATCTTTATTAGGTGAAGAAGCCCGATGTGCCGGTCCTGGGCTGGCATGGTTACACATGATCTGCAGTGGCGAGACTGGTTGGAAATGACACTGGAGGTGGCTTATGGCCGTGAAATGAGCATTCAGCTCACAGGCAGCAGCTCTGGTAGACATGTGACACCTGTGGCATTGGGTTGTGTGATAAAACTGCACATTTTAGAGTGGACTTTTATTGTGACCAGTCCGAGACACATCTGTGCAATAATCATGCTGTTTAATCGCCATCTTCATATGCTACACCTGCCAGGTGGATGGATTATGAGAGAACTAATCTTAGATCTTTTACTTTAATGCATGAAAAATGGGAATGAAAACAAATTTGTTGCATTTATATTTTTGTTGAGTATCATTGTACAGGTCAGGTCAGGTCTGGGAGCGTACACTGGTGCTGCGCATCGCCACATCCATCCTGGATGGCAACCACCCAGGCAGACATCTGGTCCATCCCCACCTGTTGAAAGTAACCATTTGTCTGCCACAGCCAGCTGAAACGTGGGCGTGTCCTCAGCCTTCTCCAGCCGCTGGTGTCTTCAACACTGAGGCACCTGCTGGACGTGCCCAGAGCAACACGCCACATGGCCAAAATGTCATAGCAGACGATCCCTCACCATGCAAGTGATACGCCTCATCCGAGTCTCCCGTAGTAACTGTTCAACTGTTCGTTTGACACAAACTTGTACAGGAGCATCATATTACTCTTCACCTTCATGTGGTTTCATGCGTGGTGAATCCTGCCATCAACCTCATGCAAATATTTCTACAAGAAAATGTGGGACCATCAGCAGACCTAGAAGAAGATTACACTGAATACAGTGTTCATCGTCTTGCTCAAGAACACTTTGGTACATGGGTTTTAGTCCCCTGACCCTTTGGTTCATGGCTGACCGACCCTTCCCCCCCGCACTCCAACGTGCTCATTTGTAGTGTTCATACATAAATTGGGAAACAGCTCGTAACTACAAAGGACACACAAGCACACACAGACACAAGATTTACACATATTCATTAATCAATAGTTGTGCTACTCGGACTGTTTTATGCAGGATCGATCTGCAGTCAGAGCCAAGAGCATATGCACTTGACCCTTGACCTCAATGAAGCCATATTATGCCTCCATAAAAGACAAATGTTTTCCCAGCTGGTACCCACTGGGTGAGCGCCGGCGACTGAACTGGAGCGGGAAAATGCACTGGTACAGGAAAAAATAAATAAAATAAATCAAAAAAAGAGTGCTTTTAAAAAAAAAGGAATTTTATACAAATGATCAAAAAGCCACACTAAAGATATTTTAAATTTAAGATAAAGTTGACTTGTTTGGAGAAACTTTGTAACTCATTTATAACGACATTAAGTTAAATTATTGCACCTCAGTACAAATGTGTTCAGACTTCATAAGAAAAACAAGACTTTCTGCTCAATGCCAGAGACACAAAAACAAACAGGTGTATTAGTCAGACAGGAACATATTATAATGACTGTGGGAACATACAGTCAGGTACATAAGTATTTGGACAGTGACATTTTGGGGAGGGATTTCATCTCTGTACACCACAATGGAGATGAAATGAAACAATCTAAATGTGCTTGTACAGTCAGCCTTTAGCTTTAATTTAAGGGGTTTAACAAAAATATCATATTACCAGAACCCATAAGTAATTGGATAAACTAAAGTTCATTCAGTCATTTTCTATACCTGCTTATTCCAATTAAGGGTCACGGGGGGCTGGAGCCTATCCCAGCGGTCATTGGGTGAGAGGCGGGGTTCACCCTGGACAGGCCGCCAGTCCATCGCAGCGCCGACACATATAGACAGACAAACTCATTCGCACTCTCACTCAAATCTACTGACAATTTACAGTCACCAGTTCACCTATCCTGCATGTCTTTGGAAGTGGGGGGAAGCCGGAGCACCCGAAGGAAAACCATGCAAACAAGGGGAGAACGTGCAAACTCCACACAGAAAGGATCAGGTCAGAAGCAAATCTGGGACCTTCTCGCTGTGAGGCAACAGTGCTAACCACCAAGCTACCGTGCTGCCACAAACTAAAGTTATATTTTTTAACACATATTCTGATTGTACTAGAAGTTTTCTTTGAACAAGTCAGAGAGACATGAACAAAGTAGCTAGATAAGTCTTTGACTTCATTTAAATCAACCATTAAGAAACACAAACTGTGCGGTAAATCTGTCTGGAGTTGGCAGTTCTCAAAAACTGAGTGACGTGCAAGAAGGAGACTGGTGAGGGAAGCCACCAAGACATCCAGACAAACCCTGAAGGAGTTAAAGGCTTCTGTGGCAATTTGGAGAAATTGTACAGAAATTGTACGTTTGTTTGTTGCAGTTATACAGCTTGATGATGGAGTGGAACAGAGAAGGAGTTTCTTAAAAAGAGGACGTGAAATTTTAGCTACAGTTTGCCAAAACACACACAGGAGCCCTGAGCCTAGATTTAATCTGTTTTCTTGGAAGAAAACAGTGGGGGAAAAAAATCTGAATTTTTCAAAGTGATGATTTCAAACGTCGCTTAAACATGCAGTAAAATGAAATCATTGAAATAAGAAAGAGCCTTGATGCTCCTATTTTTGCTTTTCCTTAGAGATATCAATACTCAGAAGCACCGTTAATTCTAAACAATCGTCACTGTTCAGTCTGCAGGGAGATGCAGCGTGAGTGACACGTCGCGAACGTTGTAACTGAAGCGCTGGTTTGAATTTCAGATGAGTTACTGGAGGAAAAAAAAAAGTTTTGTTCCTTTAATGTCCCGAAACAAGCAGTTAGAATGAGGAAATAAACATGCTGTGATTAATTCAGGGACTTTATCAGTGTGTATATGTACATAGCATGTGTGTGTGTATACATGCACATTATGTGTGAGTATTATAGCAATAAAACGCGTGCTGGTTTCAGTCCCATTCAGCATTAACGATGTGCAGGGCTTGAGCTGTGGGATCAAATCGTCTGTCTGCTAAATAATGTAGCATACAGGACCAATGACAGTCCCATATGGAGGAGGGCGAGCGAGGTTGAGAGTCACAGAGAGAGAGAGAGATGTTAGGAAACTAACGTACAGCAGGTTCTGAGAGTGTTTCAGCAACTGCCGGTAGATCTCTGCCAAACGTCCACACTATTTATACGCATGTGTGTCTGGCTGCGGTTGTGTGCACATATGCATGCACGTGCGTGTTTGTGTTGGCAATGTATGCCACGCATCAATAATGTACAGCTTTTGGTTCTCCCGTCTTCAAAGCTGGTGCCGCTCTTGTGTTCCCCATAATTAACTCTCTCTCGGAAACACACAAACACCGAGCTAAAGAAGCTAAAAGACGTCTCAGACACCCACTGCTAAAACATCATTTAGTCACCCGTGCACAGTGGTAGTGCATGCCGGGATATTGTTTTTGGCCACGTGTGTCCGTCTGTTTGAGTGTAAGCCTGACACCTTGAAGAATTTTGATCCAATGTGGACCAAACTTAGTGGAATGAGTGAGGGTCAGCCAAAGACAAATTTATTTAATTTTGAGGAAAATCACTTAAATGCTTACATCTATCTATACTACTAAAGGAAGGAACCAGGTTTCTCTCTGCCGCTATACGTTTCGCCATGTGAAATCCTACGGTTCTATAATTGCACAGACTGATGGTTGACATACATGTGATGTGTCAGAGGACGTTTTTAGCCGCGATTAACAACCCACTAATTACTTAATTATATATTTATTTTTTGTCCGATCGCTTACATTTGCACTTCCTCCCTTGTGTGCAATGGTTCAAACAAACTGCACCAAGGTCCAACACCATGCCAGATCAAACTCTCCAACCAGAAGAAGAAGTAAGTCCTAGATAGGCCCTGAGGCCCATTGGTGCCAGTGCTTACCCCCACATTCCGTAGCATGAAGCGGATGAGAGTCCACGACTCCCCCTGGATGAGACGCCAGGCCAATACAGGGTACGTTCCTAGCCAAGGCTGGTGCCCATTTAGAGCTGGATGGACTGGGAAAATGCAGATGAAATGTCTTGTCCAAGGACACAGACAGATAGCATGACGGAAAATTAAACCCAGGTCTACATAGCGGTAACCCAACTCCTTATCTTACTAAACTACCTGCTCTACTCTTTAGGTCTGAATCTACACCGATCAGCCATAACATTCAATTCAATTTATTTATATAGCGCCAAATCACAACATAGTCGCCCCAAGGCGCTTCACAAGGGTATGGTCTAGCCTTACTCACCCCCTGAGCAAGCACAATGACAACAGTGGTAAGGAAAAACATTGTGACCACCGACAGGTGAAATGAACAATATTGACCATCTCATTACAGTGGCACCTGTCACTGGGTGGGATATATTGCGGACTGGATTACCAGCTGTCGGCGTCTGGACTCCTCACCCTCACCATTTGCAGGATTTCTGTCTCATTGGTAGTATGGCCATAGCAGATGGTCCCCCCTCTGAGTCTGGTCTGCTTGAGGTTTCTTCCTATACTTATAAAACATCCAGGGAGTTTTTCCTCACCACTGTTGCTATTGTGCTTGCTCAGGGGGTGGGTAAGGTTAGACCTTACCCTTGTGAAGCGCCTATGTTGTGATTTGGCGCTATATAAAGAAATTGAATTGAAATATAAATAAATAAATTGAATTGAATATATTAGGTAGCAAGTTAACATTTTG
>OMMV01190082.1:0-10203 GCA_900302635.1 Chatrabus melanurus
ATCACTTTTTACCAAAATTGGAGCAACTTTAATTTTTGTCCCCTGTACAAACTGAAATTGACCTTTGTCACCATTTTTGCTGTTTTTACCCCCATAACTCCATAACATTCAGTCATAGATAGTCCAAACTATACCTTTTTGGAATAATATGGTATATGTTTCAATATGCTTGGAGGATTTTTAAATTTTTGACCCCTGTGTAATCCTTCATTGACCTCTCATGGTCCTCACAGGTCAAATCCAACTTGCCTCCACATCTGAAAATAAACCTTATGGTGTGTATTAACTGTGGTAGAAATTTCACGCTTGTATCATCATTTGAATGATTCTCCTCAAATTCAGCGGTTAGCTGCTCGACTCATAAGCAAAGGGTTCTTTATCATCTTCATAAAGGTACCTCAGGTACCTTTATGAAGATGATATCACACTGCGCTGTTTTTCTCTTCAAGAATGTCTATGTAATACTGCAGTAGTACAACTGCACATATCTATTTTCACCCAAAGCGCTGAGCGTCTGAGGCCATCAGCTGTAGATTTCCCTCTATCAGTCTAAAGCCTGCTGGTCGATGAGACCAATATGAATGATGCAGATTTATTCTTTCACCATGGGCCTTCTGGGAGATGTGACTCTTAAACGGACTGCCAAATATATTCTGGCTCCTCCCTGCTGAATCCAGCCGGTCCTATTACTCCAAGAAATCAAAACCTCTGCTCATAATTGAGTTTCTGTGCCTAAAATATGAGATGGCCTCACGAGATGCGCTTGAAATATGATACCTGTTCAATACCTACTCCTCTGTGTGTTCGACTTGAAAGAGTTATCTTATTGATGTTGGTGGGAGCAGCGTTCACTGATGTAATTAGAGATGATGCTGTATGATCACAGTGTGTTAATGGAGCCTGGTGCTGCTTCTGGAGACAGTCTGAATGGTTTGAAGCCAGCACAAAGCTGCCTACTGTTCCATTTTGTGGCACATGTAAATTTATTTAATAACACCTTGATGATTCCAAATCAATCTTGCGCCATTCATATTTGAACTTTAGGTCACTGGTCATGAATTTGCAGCCTATCAGATGGTGTTTTGTGACTCTAAACAGCATGCTGAAGATGCATGTGCACCTTGTGCGTTATTAGTTTTGTTGTATTGTGCAACTCTGCCAGTTCTAATCGGCCCTCTATAGCCCTGTCATCAAAGTCATCATTTTTCTTACTGGTCTACTTTGTGTGACAGATTTCCCCAGTTTGGTTCAGGTGATCTCTCTCTCATGTTTGGCTGGTGTGAAAGCTGCTCAAAATGAAGCTGAGACCAAACAAGCATTCATTGTGTGGTACCATATGGTCAAGAAAACAGCTTCCGTAGGATTTTTTGTGCTAAAATTGATAAAAAAAAATTTTTTTTTTTTTTTTTTTTGGTTTTTTGCTGTTTTGGCTTCAATAGGGACCCGACAATCAGAAAATTATGCGGATCAAATTTTCAGACCACTCCCCCTCCCTGGGGGGGCATTTCCATTTTGCACCCCTCAAAACTAACTATGCACCTATTTATGCCATTTATCAACCATTTTTTTTATAATGTTAGTCATTTTGTAGGTTTGTAAGTATACTAAGATGATTTTATTATACTTTTGGAGCAGATTTTTAGACTTTTCCCCCCTTTCTGGAGGGGAAGGCGGGTTACATCAGTTTTGCCACCTCAAAACTAACTATGCCCCTATTTTTGCCATTTGTGAACCAAATGTCTTAATGTTAGAGTTGCACTAACTAGAATCTGATAAAAACAGTGAGCCCTGCTTCAGGGTTTTGCCATATTTCTATTAGTCAGGTGGCATAGCCAAGCAATTGTTCATTTTGTGATAAAAGCTTGAAATTTCTGCCACAGTTAGTGCAGTTAAATTTGCTCCAATTTTGGTAAAATGTGATGCAAATTACTGGTTGAGCCAGTCCAATGGACGTTGACCTTGTTTGACCATTACTTTGGAGACCAAACATTCAACACAGTCAAAACTATTCCATTTATTAATCCTATTAGCTCAACCAATAATTTACATCACTTTTTACCAAAATTGAAGCAACTTTAAGTTTTGATCCCTGTACAAACTGAAATTGACCTTTGTCACCATTTTTGCTGTTTTTACCCCAAAACTCCTTAACATTCAGTCATAGATAGTCCAAACTATACCTTTTTAGAATCTTTATGATCAGACAAATAATATGGTATATGTTTCAATATGATTGGAGGATTTTAAAATTTTGACCCTTATGTAATCCTTCATTGACCTCTCGTGGTCCTCACAGGTCAAATCCAACTTGCCTCCAAATCTGAAAATAAAGCTTATGGTGTGTACTAACTGTGGTAGAAATTTCATGCTTTTATCACAAACTGAACAATTGTCCTGAAATTTTGAGCTATGCTGCCTGACTATATTCAGGAATCAATCCTAAAATTAATTAAAATGTGGAAATAAAAGCAAAATACAAAGCTAATTGTCATGAGATATACATATCAATTTTGAGGTTGCTCCGACAAACATAACTAACTCTAAAACATAAAATCCTCAGAGGCTTTTATGTTATTTTATATTTTTTATTGCATAACTCTGGTGCAGCAGGCAAGGTCGCAAATGTTGGTGTAAGAGCAGTGCTTCTTCAGAGCCAAAGCTATTACTGTCCCAGGCTGTATACAAAGTTCCTTGGCAGGCTTTTAACAGGGTTACTGTTCATCAAAGTTGCATGACGATGCTGACGGAATTACAAATGGGGAAAGCACTAAAGGATCTTTAAATAATGGGTGAAGGAGTGCCTGGGTTGTTTTAGAATCAGCATTGTGGCGGAGCAGTTAATTCTTTCATTGCCTCCGATAAACAGGTAACTGAGGATAAACACCCACAGTGTTTGCTGAAAGGTGAGCAGGATTACTCAGAAACTACTCATCCAGTTATCGCAAAACCAAGTGAAAGGTTGAGCCCAGCCTGGACTATTCAGAGTGGGTCTAGATAGTTGCAACTGGACTGTGATTCTCTCCATTCGTTTAATTTTAGGGGTAGGGCATACCTTCTGGTGTCGAGCGCTCCAAGACCGTGAAGCTTTCATTCTGTTTATCACTTGTGCAATTTGCTGAACTTGTTGACATATTTATTGATATGCCACCTGTAAAGTTTAAAACAATGCAGGGAGAGGTCATTATTCCGAAGGTCCATTGGTCCAAAAAATAGGGTTAGGGTTAGTTAGTTTGTTAGGGTTAGGGTTAAGGTTAAGGTTTTGGGGGCTTGCCTGCCAATTTTACAAATAAAATCCTTACTTGTTGGGTAGTTTATAAATATAATGCACATTTCTACCTATAGGACGGGTCCCTTAAAATAACTATTTTGCTCCATTTTACTAAGTTTGAACTGCATATTACCATTTTTAACAATTTTTGGACCAATGGGCCTTTTGAATATTGACTAGTCACCAAACAATGCATTGTCCTTAGAAAGAAATGCTTATTCCTATTTTGCGTCCAACATTCAACCACGTTTAATCAATAGGTAGCAGATATTTGTAGGGGAACTTGAGGCTGTTTAGTTGTCATCCACCTATGTTGTTTGAAAGTTGTTCATTGTTGGTTAGCAGCCACAAAATTAGGAACATGTCGGGAGGCAAAATACCTACCCTCAGATCCATAAGTTGTTGGACAGTGATACAATTTGTGTGATTTTGCCTCTGTACAACATCATACGGTGGCTGATACGGGCCACAACACTTCCAAAGTAAGACAACACTAGCAAATGAAGAAAACATTTACAAATACAAAAAAAATGCCTGCATCAATTCAACGACAGGTAGTTGCATCAAAAAAAGAACATCTTGCAAACTGAAAAATCACTTGCAAACATAGACAATACAAATATAACCTAACAATTTTATTTGATAAAGTGTCTGCTGCAAATTCAGACAATGCACCCAAATGCAGACAGGCTTTGCAATATACGTCACCCTGTTATCCTCCTTCTTATTAAAATAAATAATCATGATAGTCATTTTCATGCTTTTTGGAAAATCTCCCACCATCTGCTCTTCCACATTCCTCTCCTTGGTCTACCCATTACTTCCTCATCACCTCTGTTCCCTTCACCAACATACCCATTGAAGTCCGCTCCAATCACCACTCTTTCATGCTTGGGTACGCTCTCAACCACCTCATCCAAATCACTCCAGAAATCTTCTTTCTCCTTCATCTCACAACCAACCGGATGGGCATATGCACTGATGACATTCATCATTACCCCTTCAGTTTCCAACCTCACACTCATCACCCTGTCAGACACTCGCTTAACCTCCAATACACTCTTAATATACTCTTCCTTTAGAATGACCCCAACACCATTTCTCCTCCCATCCACACCATGGTACAACAATTTGAAGCCGCCTCCGATGCTCCTGGCCTTACTACCCTTCCACTTGGCCTCTTGTACACACAGTATATCTACCTTTCTCCTCTCCATCATATCAGCCATCATATCTCCCTTTACTAGTTATGCTGCCAACATTCAAAGTCCCGACTCTCACTTCCACACTTCTAACTATCTCCCTCTACAGCTGCCTCTGGACACGTTCCCTGCCTCTTCTTCTTTGACCAACAGTAACCCAATTTCCGCCTTCACCCTGTTGGACAACAGCATCGGTGGCGGTCATTGTTAACCCGGGCCTTGGTCGATCCAGTATGGAAATTCGATTTGGTTTGGCAAAATGTATGCCGGATGCGCTCCCTGATGCAATCCTACTCATTGACCCGGGCTTGAGACCGGCACTCAGAATGTACATACTGGCTGTACACCCCATGTGGCTGAGTTTACTGTTGGATGCATTGCAAATAAAATAATAAACTATGAACATAAAGCTAGCTTAAGAATAAAATCAATAAGGTAAATAAATACACTTACTCAGCTCTGCCGACCAGGTAGAGATAAAGAGCGGAGCACCACGATGCATTGCAAATAAAATAAAATGTGAAAATCTAGCTAGAGTAACAGTAAAATCATCAAGAAGTTAAATAAATAGACGTACTCAGCTCTGCTGACCAGGAAGAGACAAAAGAGTAGAGTGCTGCAGTGCATTGAACAGTCCTTCAGTAAACGTCCTCCAGGTATAAACCTCTGTTTGTGCTGTGAGTACTTTCATTGCGTTGTGGCCATTTGCAGCACGTACGGGCTTTTGGGTACGTTGTTAATTTGCAGCAGACACATTATCAAAATAAATTGTTGCATGTTGTGCACCTTATATTTGTTTGTGTTTTATATATTTGCAAGGCTTTTTTTTATTTTATAAAACTACCTGTTGTAGAATGGATGCAGGCATTTTCTGCATTTGCTAGTGTCTTAATTCGGAAGTGTTGTGGCCCCTATTGGCCACCGTAGTGTCACAACGGAGTTGAAATAAAACAATCAAGATGCTGTGATAGTGTAGATTTTCAGCTTTACTTCAAGGGATTTAACAGAAATATAGAATTTAACATTTAGGAATTACAGCATTTTTTTTTATAGACAGTACCTCCATTTTCAGAGGCCATAAGTAATTGGACATTCTAAATATAAGTATTGTTAATGTAAACCATCACTTCTACAGACAATTTTCTTTAGACAAGTCAAGGGATGGATGCATGGATAGATTCAATAATAATAATAATAGCAGTAGTTGTAGTATTATGAACATTAGAATATAACATTTTCTTCTTTTTAGGAACCCTGATCGTGCAAACCTAACACAGTTTGAACATTCCACACAAAACCTTTACTAAACGCTTAGGCATTGCCAAGGTGGTGACATTTGGAATTGTCCCATTTGAGCTTCAAACCAGTTCTTCAGAAAAAACTATAGCTGACACTTGCGCGTTGTGCATGCAAAATCGTTACCTCGCCAGAAAACCTCTTACGTCACAGTGCACCCTCTAAATAACAATGAAGGCTGAACTCTGCACGCTCTGACTGAAAGGTGGTGCCAGGCGCCACTCTGATTGGTTGAATTTATCGTATGTCCACATGATGGGCACAACATGCCAATGAATATCGCAGGCACATAATCCTGTACACAGCACCCTGGTTTATGTTGAGATTTAGCGCCATATAAATAGCAAAGTGACATCAGAAATGCTCCAAAAGCATTTGCACCATGCATGATGCACCAACCGGCAAGAGAAATAGACAGACAGCATTTCTATAGAGCTTTTCCATCTGATGGAAATGCTCAAAGTGTTTTACAATGATGCCTCACATTCACCCATTCATACACACACACACACACACACACACACGCACACACAGATAGCCTGTTGTGTTCAATTTAAATCACACAAATGTGTTGTTTATATGCTATTTGTAAGTTTTTCATATAGTTTGATGATAGACAAACGCGTTTGATTCAGATCAAAAGATCAAGAGGAAATAAGGGCAAATTACACTTTTTTCAGTCATGATTGCAAAATGACATGTATTTACGTTTTAAGTGGTGTCATGCTGTCTTCCAGCTTCCACAACCAAAATACCAGAGCATTTACACAAAAAATTCTGTTGAAAATAGCGGGTCATGAAGTGAATGCATAAAAGTGGTGGAAACTTTGTCATTTAAGCATTGCATTATATCACTGATATGTTTCATTTACAAAACATGCACATGTTGAGTGTTAGGTTTTGCATAAGTTGGATGATATATATGCCTCCTTGATTTGGAAACGTGAAGTGAAAATAAAACAACTGTATAATATTTCAGCTGAGAATGCCACATACCACGTATTTCATTTCTAGTGTTGTACTGATGCACATTTCAAGACAAAATGCTCAGCATGGGCATTTTATCCCCTGTGCTTTACCTCCATATATATATGTTATCATATGGCTGTTTTGTATGGCGCTTCGGCATCCTCATGGACAGCCTCGGGCAGATACAAGGGCTGGTGCAAAACAGCCGTATGATAACCATTTTATCATTAATATATTGGCCCCCCCGTGGCAGCACGGTGGATTAGTGGTTAGCACTGTTGCCTCACAGCTAGAAGGTCCCAGGTTTGCTTCCGACCTGGTCCTTTCTGTGTCCGAGTTTGCATGTTCTGCCCGTGTTTGTGTGGGTTTCCTCCGGGTGCCCCGGCTCCCTCCCACTTCCAAAAAGACATGCAGGTTAGGCGAATTGGTGACTCTAAATTGACCGTAGGTGTGAGTGAGAGTGTGAATGTGTTTGTCTGTCTATATGTGGCCCTGCGATGGACTGGTGGCCTGTCCAGGGTGTACCCCACCTCTCGCCCAATGACTGCTGGGGTAGGCTCCAGCACCCCCCGTGATCCTTAATTGGAGTAAGAATAGAAAATGAAGGTATAGAAAGGTATAGAAAATGAATCAATATGGGCCCCGTGTATCGTTGGCCTGTTACAATAACAAGGGACTGAAAAATATCATTACAAGGCATAACTGTAGCTTTTCTAAGATATTGGTTACTTATAAAATACAGGAACTACTCAAGATTATTGTTATTTATTTATTTCTTCAAAATAAACCGTAAATTAGGGAACTTTTAATCTACAGCCAATCACCATTGAGGACGCGCCAAAGAATTGTATCTGCCCTCGGTCAGTCTTTCTATAGCCAATCACATTTGAGGATGCGCCTAAACTCTGTGTATGCCCTAGGGCAGATCCAGATACAGCTTTTGCAGCCCACTGTGATTGATTGTATCTGTGATTCTTGATTTATATCAGCCCAGTGTATATTCATGTATTCAGTGTAATAATGTTAGTCATGATATATCTATCTGTCACATGTATGATACAATACTAAGCAGCGCCTTCTTCATTATGTTTACAAAGCTACTGTGCACAGAATGACGAAAGGGTGAAAGGGCATCATTGAGTGGAATTAATCAGCATTTTTAGGTAACATTATATTTTTGTCATGAATTCATCTAAATTAATGTGTTATTTCCACAGCCCTAATAACTACACCACACAATTTTAGCATTCAAAACAAAAAAACCCCAAAAAAAACATGTTGAGTGCTACTGTTTGTGCTCCATTGAAATCCATTACCTTTTCAGCAATTTTTTGGAAACAGGATTTCTGTCATGCAATACAGTTGTCAAAGGTGAGTATGGTGCCAGAAGCTTCATTACTAACAATCCTTTTAATATGACTAAGGTTGTAAAAAAAATAAGCATCTTTTAAGTCCAAAATTTGCTCTTTAGCTTGAGTGGTCTAAATCTAAACATGAAATCTAAACTGTGGGTGAATTTTATTGTGTTTGGCTTTTGCTTTGGTAATGCTTCAGTTTCTGCCATTATGCATCTTGCAAATAATCTGACGCCAAAATTTGGATGGCGCAACCAGCGGTTCCTTTGATATGGCATAATGTAAATGGAGGCATGCTCCATTTATTTATTTTTATTTGGCAATGTTTGACTTTGTCTTTGAAATAGTTGGATTGGTTCAGTGGAATCCGTGATTAGGTTGTGGAATTTTTCAACATTCGCACTTTGTTTCACATATGAAGTAATTCCTTCGTGAACGTACTCCACCATAAATCATTTTACAATAACAGCAAAGTTAGGCCTTTATTGTGAAACCAAAATGTATGGTGGTTTGCTCACGTTAATGTTAACAGTTGTTAACTTCTTGTAAAAACAGACTTCTGTCAGGACATTGTTTTGAACACTGCATGTGCAAAATCCATTTTATTACATATAATCAAGCACAAACAAGAAGAATCTCAGACGATATACTGTTTGTTTTCTCGTTAGTTTTAGCAGCTTAAGTTGTCGCTATTTCGAAGGTCAGTGATTTGCTTGTGACATAAGAAATGGATAGATTCACACACACACACACACACACACACACACACACACAGAGGTTTATTGAAACACATGTTGCAGCTGAATGAAACATTCTGCTTCGCTCTGTGTTATTAAATTGATTTGGCAGTTTGTCAGCAGTGAGGTCCGAATGTGGAACAAAATCTAACTAAAGGAGGTGCATTGTAACAATTCATTTACTTAAGCTTTAAAATTTGTTCAGATTTAGAATGATGCTTTTTTTGATTTGCTGCCCATGTTTGCTTCTTTGTTGGGTCGTTAGCAGGAGCGCAAAAACAGGTTAATATTAACTTCTTTTTTTTAAGCTGGGCCTAGGCTGGAAGTGAAGCTGTGGGAGGGAGGAGGTTGATCAATGCAGGTCCATGATGCACTCCTTGCATTTGCTTTTCCGGCATTTAGCTCAGAAACTGTTTCATTGTGAGGCCCCTAGTTTATTTTATGGTTTAGTCATCAGTAGTACAACTCAGCCACATGGGGAGAACAGCCATTGTATTCTGAGTGCCGGTCCCAATCCCGGGTATATGAGGAGGGAGGCAGTAGGAAGGGAATACTCCTTAAATTTTGTCAAATCTCAGCCACATTGGGTGCACAAATCAGTGCAGTCAGAGTGCCGGTACCAAGCCCAGATAAATGAGCAGGATTGCGTCAGGAAGGGCATCCAGCATAAATTTTGCCAAACCAAACATCCATATCACAAATCGAATTTCCATACCGGATTGGTCAAAGCCTGGGTTAACAACGACCGCCACCGGTGCTGCTGTTCAACAGGGTGCCTGCTGAAATTGGCGCAACTGTTGGGCGAAGAAGAAGAGGCGGCGAACGTGTCCCGAGGCAGCGGGAGAGGAGGAAAGTCAGAAGTGTGGAAGTGAGAGTCAGGACTTTGAATGTTGGCAGCATGACTGGTAAAGGGAGACAGTTGGTTAATATGATGGAGAGGAGAAAGGTAGATATACTGTGTACAAGAAACCAAGTGGAAGGGTAGTAAGGCCAGGAGCATCAGAGGTGGGGTCAAACTGTTGTACGATGGTGCTGATGGGAGGAGAAATGGTGTTGGGGTTTAGATGAGGTGGTTGAGAGTGTACCCAAAGATGAAACAGTGGTGATTGGAGCGGATTTCAATGGGCATGTTGGTGAAGGGAACAGAGGTGATGAGGAAGTAATGGGTAGATATGGTGTCAATGAGAGGAATGTGGAAGGGCAGATGGTGGTAGATTTTACAAAAAGGATGAAAATGGCTGTCATGAATACTTCTTTTAAGAAGAAGGAGGCGCACAGGGTGACATGTAAGAGTGGAGGAAGGTGCACACAGGTGGACTATATCCTATGTGGGAGATGCAACCTAAAATAAATTGGAGACTGTAAGGATGTGGCAG
>OMMV01190086.1:0-11989 GCA_900302635.1 Chatrabus melanurus
GAAAGAGCCGTCACTCAAGCAAGACAAGTACAAGCGTAAGCTCATTGTGTCTCACAGTTTTTTTTTTTTTGTTTTTTTTTGACACGCCCCAAAGTCCGGGTGCGCCTTATAAACGGGTGCCCTCTATACACGGAACTTTACGGTACTTTTTTTTTAGGCGGAAATGAAATTTTCATTTTCTGTTGTGTGCCATCTTCATTTACTCTGACCCAGTAACATAAATACTGATTCTTTCACCTCTGCAGTACTCTCACAAGTGTTACCTTTATTATGATACCAAAATAATACAAATAAACCTTGTAGTTTCTGGGATATACTCAATTAATTTTTGGCATGTCATTTTCGAGCAGGGGTCTAAAAAGAGGCCTAGGGTTGAAAAGGTTAAGGGTAGTTTTCAATATATTTTCATTGTGTATATAAGCATGGTGGGCAGCACGGTGGCTTAGTGGTTAGCACTGTTGCCTCACAGCTAGAAGGTCCTAGGTTTGCTTCCGAACTGGTCCTTTCTGTGTGGAGTTTGCATGTTTTCCCCATGTTTGCATGGGTTCCCTCCGGGTGCTTCCGGCTTCCTCCCACTTCCAAAGACATGCAGATTCGGTGAATTGATGACTCTGAATTCACCGTAGATGTGGGTGAGAGTGTGAATGTGTTTGTCTGTCCATATGTGGCCCTGCGATGGACTGACGACCTGTCCAGGGTGTACCCCATCTCTTGCCCAATGACCGCTGGAATAGGCTCCAGCTCCCCCCGTGACCCTTAATTGGAATAAGTGGGTATAGAA
Source organism: Chatrabus melanurus (assembly GCA_900302635.1). Classification (NCBI taxonomy): domain Eukaryota; kingdom Metazoa; phylum Chordata; class Actinopteri; order Batrachoidiformes; family Batrachoididae; genus Chatrabus; species Chatrabus melanurus. The sequence continues at coordinate 782 of OMMV01190086.1, forward strand.
AATGAATGAATGAATATAAGCATGGTGAGAGTCTGTCATAAACCTGTCATGTAAAGTGCATGTCGGTGTTGCACTCTTGAAACACTACAAATACACATGGTCTATGGTGCAACCTTGTTTAATTTTGATGCCAATCAAACAGAAAAGTGCATGACCACACCTCATTTTTAGACAACACACTTATTAGCACACACATGACCAGAACCTTACTTGCAATTTACATGAAGTGGGTGCTGGGCATGAAAATCACAGCTGTGTCAGGTGGAAACCACAAACGACGCTTGTGTTGCACTCTGCACTCCTTTGCAGTGGGTGAAAGATGGGGCCCACCATGTTTTATGTTTTAACACCTCCAAATGTGTATGTACAAGAAAAAAAGGCCAACATTTTGCATGGTTTTCTCACATTAAAATTTTGAGTTCAAACCCAAGTGTCTTTAGTGTAGAGCAAAAACAAATGAATTGGCTTTGTCATTCCAGTACTTACAGAGGGGACAGTACATCAAAGATGAATATTGTATTGCTCATGAACTGCCTCGTATGTTTAACAAACACAGGCAGATGATCACAGCTAATGTTCCTGTTAATGGATTTGATGTCTATTTGAGTGTGTGTAGGCGCATCTTCAACCACAATGGCCATTGCTCCCATTGGTTCTTTTAAGTTTTGTGAAAGAGACAAATGCAGTCAGGATAGTATGAATATGTGTTGCAGGTCCCCCAACAACAGCTTCCTAGCACCAGTCATTGTCCCTCATTAATAAAGTTAAACTGGGTATTAGGGCAACCATGCTTTGTTGGAAGAAGTTCTGCATGCTGCATGCTAAACACAGATTGGACAATTCTCATGTGAATCACTAAATTGTAAACAGGCAATTGTTATGCAGGAAACAAACAAAGGGTTGCAAAAAAGGGCCTGATGTTGATCTAAAGAAAGATGGTAGATGAGCTGGCTACAGGTGTAGCTGCATGGTGATGCGCACTCATTGGCCAGTTCATTAGATATATCTGTTTATCTGCTCAGTAAAGCAAATATCTAAAGGCGCAATCTCATGTAGATTTTGGGCCAATGTAGAGAAACGTATTTGCAAACACTGGTGTCTGCTGGCCTCTGCTAGCCTCCGCCAGTCTACGCTGATGAAATTTTCAACATGTTTAAAATTTTTCGACTTTTGCCGACGTACCTCTGGCTATGTTGGAGACTGTTACAGAAAGTTAATCTCCGCTACAACCAAGTTCCCTACGCTAGCCTCTGCTAGCCTAAGCCTGGTGTGATCATCTATGCTGGCTAACGTTTGGTTGCTGCTTCGCCCTGCCAGCTCACAATCACTGGACAGTGGTGTGTCGAACCCCTTTCCCGCACGTTGCCACATTGGCAAAACTCCCCCTTGTTCTAATGGCACGCTGGCTAACGCCCGCCTCCGCTGGCCTCCTCTAGCACCACATTGTCAAATGCCGAGCTGCGTTAGAGGTTTGCTACCAAACTCAGGCAACGTGGTTTTTGCTGACATTTGGCCAGTTTTCTCCAATGGGGGTAAACGTTATAGTGAGATGGCGCCTTAACCTGCCAATCACATGGCAGAAACTCAATGCATGTAGGCATGTGGACAGGGTAAAGATGATCTGCTGAAGTTTGAACAAAGCATCAGATTGCGGATGAAATGCAATTTAAGTTACTTTGAACATGGCATGGTGTTGATGCCAGATGGGTTGGTTTGAGTATTTCAGAAACTACTGATCTCGTGGGAGTTTCAAGCACAACCAACTCTAGGGTCTACAGAGAATGATCTGAAAGAAGAAACGTCCAGTGAATGTCGGTTCTCTGAGCAAAACTGCTTTGTTGACAGCAGAGTTCAGAGAAGAATGGCCAGACTGGTTCGCGCTGATAGGCTCCAGTAACTCAAGTACCAACTTGTTACAACTGAGATAAGCAGAAGAGCATCTCTGAACATGAGTCAAACCTTGAAGCAGATGCCAAGTAAGAGGGTACAGCCTCACCAAAAGTAGATAATAGGAAAAACTTTTCCTGGTCTGAAGAGTCTTGAATTCTGCTGCTACATTCAGATGGTAGGGTCAAATCTATGGAATGACATTTGTTTCATTATTAAGCAAACAAGTTGACAGAAATCCAAGCAAAAAAATACAGCTTTGAAAACAAAAAATGCAGCTTTGACAACAAAAATCAAAGTAGACATTTTAAAACCTAATTAATAAAATTACTGTGAATCAGCTTGGGTTTCAAAAACTTTTGCGTTCCAGTTCAGCTGGACGCATATGGAATAAGGGGCGGGACCTACACGAGATGAGTCTCTATTGGTGGGTTTGCTTCGAGGAGCGGGACCTACACAAGATGATTGACAGCGTGCGGCTAACAGCCTGCCTTCAAAGCGGTTCGTCCCTCTAACTCCTTTAAAGAGGAGAGAGAGGCAGGTCTCCCGGTTTTTTCAGTAAAACAGTTTAACCGTTTTACTGAATAATAGCACACACACAAAGTTGCACATGCACAAACGTGCATGCATCCCTCTCCTGAGTGTGTCAGGTCAGTGCAGTCACTCTCTCTTTTCCCTGATACATCTGTTGATATGTTAATGGATATGAATCTGGCCCTGCCATTCATCACTGCTGGATTAAGTGAAGTAAGTGAAAAAATAGTGACCTTCCTCTCTCTGGAAAGGAGAGTGACAAACCGGTTTGAAGGCAGGCAGTTAGCCACACACTGTCAATCATCTTGTGTAGGTCCCGACCCTCGAAGCAAACCCACCAACAGAGACTCATCTTGTGTAGGTCCAGCCCCTTATTCCATATACGTCCAGCTGAACTGGAACACAAAAGATTTTGAAACGCAACAGATTTTGAAACACAAGCAAAAGTTCAGGATTTGAAATGAAAGAGGACTGAGTCACAGTAATTTTATTAATTAGGTTTTAAATTGTCTACCTTGATTTTTGTTCTCAAAGCTGCATTTTTTCTTTTCAAAGCTGCATTTTTTTGCTTGGATTTCTGTCAACTTGTTGGCTTAATAATGAAACAAATGTCATTCCATACAAATCTAGGCATAAAACAACATGAAAACATGGATCCATCCTGCCTTGTATCAACATTTCAGGCTGTTGATGGAAAGGAGAGACGAATGAATGAGGCTATCGTGTCAATTTAGATTAAAATCTTTCAGTAATTCAGTTTGCAGCCCCTTGTTTAATCTACATTACAAAGAATTAAGGTAGTTGAAGCCATTGTAAACAAGGTCTAACCGGATACGAGCAAAATGAACTCATGTAGTGACCAGTGAGTATATATATTAATGTGTCCCCATGACAAGGTCCTGTACCCCACCCCGGGTACAGTACTGCTCAGCACCATCGTGCGCACTACTGCCACTGTTGATTGGATCCTCTATTTCAGCATTCTGTGCTGTTACAACAGTATGCATCAATATACATCAGTCTGCAGCCTTTCATTTGAGGAATGTGCTGCGCATCTGCAAAGCACTTTGCAATTATCCACGCTTCAGTGTGGGTGCCTTAATTAAATCTTCCACCGTGGCATAAGGCTCGAGCAAAATAAGTACACAACCTCCTGTCTTTTCTGCACACCAGACGGGTAAACTATTCACAAAAACATCCACTACAATTCACAGTGTGATACACTTAGCTTGTGTCTGAGTTTCACTTTTTTACTAAGGAGACTGAGAAAATTACGAAGAAAAGTCAAACTTTTGTTTGACTGAATTCAATTTTTAACTTCTCCAACAAGAGAAAAAGCATAATGAAGGAATTCGCAAATTGATAAAGAAGTTTGAAAAATTACACCTATGTAATGATCAACAAAGATAGAGATGTTGTTGGGTCCTGTCACCTGTCCTGTGTCCTCTGTGTTCAGTGTTTAAGTTTTGATCACTTTGAATTATGTTTATGGTTTCTCCAGTCCTGAGTTCTCCTCTAGTTCTCTTAGTCACATTTTCAGTTATGTTCTGCATTAATTATTTTTCAGTTCTCCTCTGATTATTTTGTGATGAGTTTTGTCTGCACATTAGTTTGTGTCCACAGTGTATGACACCTGTCTGTGTGATCTTGTGGGTGTGTCTCTCACTGCGCACGGCTGTCTTCACTCCCTCATCACCGCACCTGTCATGTGTTGGGTCTACGGTAACGCTTACGGGATGAAAAATTTATGGGGTGAGATTTTTAAAGTGTTCAAAAATGGGTCCTCCCATAGCTGTTTTACTGGAACAGTGTGTAAACTCTACTTAACGTCTATTCAAAGTCTACGGCAGTGTGCGGAAGGTATACAAGCCTTTATGTAGCTGCTACGTATTGTGAACGGATTTGCATACACAGCCAGTAGGCTTGCCGTTTGCTTCCCGCCTCCTCCCCGGGGATTCCCCGTACCCTTTCCCGCCTCCAACTCTCCCATCAGCTGATGGTCATATCCATGCAGGGGTCTGTTCAGGATCCACTCTCTCACCCAGGCACACCTCATCTTTGTTCTGTTCTTTGCTTTCTGTCTTTCCCTCCATTCATGCAGCATCAGTAAACCACTGGTAAGTGATAGTGAAATGCAATACCTCAGGAACGCAGATCTCAGCTGTCTCTCCTTGGGATGCATGTTGCTCCTCCGAAGTCAAGATGCAGAATGGCATAATCGGGGATGTACACGGGAACCATTTGGGCCTTACAGGAACCATACATGAACCATACAGGCATTACAGGAACCAGAGGGGCCTTACGGGAACCATACAGGACCCATATGGGCCTTATGGGAAATTTACCGGGTCATTTTACGTCCTGGATACGTCGTGTGTGTAGGAAGTATATGCAAGGTGTACTTAAAGTGGGCAGGAACTATACAGCTTGAGCAAATACGGCCTCAAAAATGAGCAATTTTTCCCCTATGTGGGCCGTAAATTCAATTTCAAATACGCGATGCATACGGGAAGCAATGAAGCACGTGATAGTGTGACACCAGCATTACTCAGGCTCGGGTCAGGCACACAGTAATCAGATCAAATCAAAACAGCCTCAGTTTATCTGAGAGAGGAAGTAGAAGAGTAATCCAAAAACCAGGCAGAGTTCAGTAACCAGAGTTCTCAATAGCAACAGTCTTTCAAGGGGTTAGGCAGCAGAATTATCCAAAACACAGAACAAGTTCAATAACCAGAGATTCTCTTACCACAAAGTCCAAAAGAGCAGGCAAAAACAGGAATGCCGAATAGCATCAATGATCTATAACGTGGAGTCAAAAACACTGTAACCAGGGCAAAAATAATTGGCAAGAGACAGGAGTTCTGAATAATACCAAAAGTCAATATTGTGGAATCAAAAAACACTGTAACATAGAACACTATAGAGCAGGGCGGAGACTAATACAATCTGGTGACTCGGAGATGTTCTAACGGCGGTTGTAAAAGACGCGGAGCAATCAAACATGGAAGTGCGGGGACACGTGTACGCGGAGGTCAACAGCCCAGAAGTCAAACTAACAGGAGAAAACATCAGAATAAGCACACGACTAATATAATAATCTACTTTCGGCTTCTCCCAATTGAAACTTGGGGTCACCACAGCAGATCCCACGTGGATCTGCATGTTGACTTGGCACAAGTTTTACGCCGGATGCCCTTCCTGACGCAACTCCACATTACATGGAGAATGGGCAGGGGTGTCCTCGATCCGAGAACCTTCCGCACTGAAAGCGGTTGCGCTAACTGCACGACTAATAAACATCACTAAATAACACGGAGGGAAAATACCAGAAATAACTCATAATGACATAATATTTCACCAAAACAGAACTACAGTAGAGCCAAAACGTGAAACATGACATAGAAGAACCATGAGGCAAGACGCTTGTTGTTATTTCAGTTTAGACCAATTAGGAATCAGTTCCATTTGTCCAATTCCTAACCTCAACACAAAGCGTCACAGCTGTCTTATCTTGTCTAGTGTGCACTTATTCAAACTTGGGAGCCCTGTGCCGCTGTCGGATTTTTACGCTTTGAAAATATCTTGCCTTGCAAATAGCTTGTATGTGTTTTATTTCTTTTTGTAAATATGCAAACACGTTACTGCCACCACGGCCGTTCTCTCTTCTCCGTTTCTGTTATTTGTCTGTCCCCTTTGAGTGGCCCTCTCTCTTTGTTTCTTTCTCTCTCTCACAGGGTAATGAGACATAAATATTTCAGGACTGTGATCGCCTTCGGCAGTAGACCTGTCTGCCTGCCTCGCTTTCTCTTTTTCACACACAATCACACATAAAGCTGCAAACGATACATGCCAAATGGAGAAACGCGGTCTTCGTTTTCCACACAGTGCATTTCAGCAGCAGCGTTCCTCCTAAATCTAGTGGAACTAATTAGCAATTAAAAGACACTGGGCTGTGGGCAGGATGACTGAGGAGTGCTCATTTGTGTGGACTCAAAATAACAGCAAACAGCACAAGTGCATGTGTGTGCACACATGTGGAGGTCGTAGTCGGGCTGGTTGGAAATTACAGGGTTGCCTCACCAAATATAACCCTGGCATATCTGAGGTGAGGTCAGAGGTCAGCTCCATCCTACTGTTAAAAAGCAAACGTGCTCTCACACATTTATTCCAGGATTTTTTTTTTCAACCTGGAGTCTATTTGTAGATGTTTTTGGGTTCATTTTTTAACTCGGGACAAAAATGAATTTAATTGATGCAGTATTTAGAATACAAACACTGTGATGGGCTGAACAACTACATAATGTAAATGTATGGGGCAAGCTAAAAACACTCTCAATAAACTGCTTCATGTCGCTACTGAACAGGTGAAAATATAATTATGAGTGTGTGGTAGCACGGAGAGGATCCCAACAGAGTTAAATGCATGCATGTTTAATTCACTAAAAACTCTTTAAAATGAATAATTACACAGTTAGCCACTTGCCTTAGCCTCCTGGCGATTTGGCGGCGCCACTCTCCACTGAGTCATTACAAGTCGATTGCCAATGAGGGGCTCAATCTTCTGCTTACAACAGGAACAAGCCCCTCATTGACAATCCACTTGCAATGACTCATTGGAGAACAGCACCCCCGGACGGGCTGGAGGCTAAGGTAAGTGGCTAATTGTAATCGGTCATTTAAAATATTTTTATTTTTTTACATTTAGTGAGGTAAACATGGTAACCACCATAGGGATCCTCTCCATGCAACCAGACACTTCTAATGACATTTTCGTCTGTTCAGTGGTGACAAGAAGCAGTTTACTGTTAGTGCAGCAGATAATTAAATATTTCATAAGAATTGTTCAAATTGTGATTCAAGCATGAACATTGGCACACATATTCTATATAGGTCACTCTTCAAATCGACCTGACTGCCCATTTGAAAATCCAAGATGGCGGCCATATTTTCAAGGTGGCGTCCGGACAAATTTAAAATCCTCCAGTCATATTGAAACATATACCATATTGTTTGCCTGATTATAAAGAGTCTAAAAAGGTATAGTTTGGACTATCTGTGATTGAATGTTATGGAAAAATGGTGACAAAAATCAATTTCAGTTTGTACAGTGGTCAAAAGTTAAAGTTGCTCTGATTTTGGTGAAAAGTGATGCAAATTACTGGTTGAGCTAATATGGTTTTAAAAAGGAATAGTTTGCACCATCTGTTATGCTTAGTTATCACGTTACGGGGTAACATATGCCATAGTATCCAATGGACATTGACCTTGTTTGACCTTTACTTTGGAGACCAAGCATTCAACACAGTCAAAACTATTCCATTTATTAACCCTATTACCTGTGTGTGCTTCTGTTCTTTTCTCTTTCTTTGATCTCTGTTTATTTTCGTTTATTGCCTGCCACTTTGACGTTCATGATTTAAGATTTATGAGTCTCTGTGTCCTGAGTTTGTTTTGTGCCACGTTGCTTAGCGACCACGTGAGCTCGTTGTTCCAACCGTAACCGGTCCCAGCTGACGCTGGTTTGCGCACGGCCTTTAAATGACACTGTCCTCCTCACGTCAGGTGCCAGATTGTAGATGTCTTCCCCTGGACGTTGAGTTTCTCAGTCATTTGATGTCAGGGACACTGTCTTTCTTCGTGGGTCCTGCAAGTCCTGGGTCAGTGTTTTTAGGGCATCCCGGTGAGAAGTTTCTTTCATGCGAGCTGGTCGCCCACTAGTGTCTCTGTGTTTACTGTTATGGACCTCAGTGAATTGCTCTCTCATGATTTCAAGATAATTTCGGTGTTGAAGAAACTCATATTTTCAAGTTAATTTCTGTGTTAAAGAAGCGCTTGTGCTTTCAGAATAAGTTCTGCTTTGCTTTTAGAATATGTTCTGTGCTTAAGAAGTGTGTTGAGGAAGCCCTTGAATTCTTTAAATAATTTCTCTGTTTAAGGACCTCTCGTGTTTTCTGTTGAAAAGGCTCTCGCGTTCCCTTCAGGAACTCTAGATGATATTCTCAATATAATCTCTTTGATCCAGTAGACTATTTCCTGGGATGTGTTCTGTAATCCTGTGTTCCATTATTCAGAGCCTGTAGCAAGATAGATTTCATATATATAAATACAAGTATTATCCTTGCCTTCCTTGGTTCTTGATGTTAGAGTTTTCTTTTGGACTTTAAGAAGAACATTTCATTGCTTAGCTGTAACATTTCTGTCTTTCCATGTTTGCCATTTCGTTGTTATGCTTTATTTGTTATTTTCTTATAGGTAGTATGGCCAAAGCAGATGGTTGAGGTTTCTTCCTGTAATCAAAAAAACGCCTGAGGGATTTTTTCCTTATCACTGTTGCCAATGTGGGCGGCACAGTGGCTTAGTGGTTAGCACTGTTGCCTCACAGCTAGAAGGTCACAGGTTCGCTGGTCCCTTCTGTGTGGAGTTTGCATGTTCTCCCCATGTTTGCGTAGGTTCCCTCTGGGTGCTCCAGCTTCCTGCCACTTCCAAAGACATGCAGGTTCAGTGAATTGGTGACTCTAAATTGACCGTAGGTGTGAATGAGTTTGTCTGTTTATATGTGGCCCTGCGATGGACTGGGCGACCTGTCCAGGGTGCACCCCGCCTCTCGCCCAATGACCGCTGGGTTAGGCTCCATCAACCCCCATGACCCTTAATTGGAGTAAGCGGGTATAGAAAGTGAATGAATAAATGAATGTTGCCAATGTGCTTGCTCAGGGGGTGGGTAAGGTTAGACCTTACTCTTGTGAAGCTCCTTGGGGTGACTTATGTTATTTGTTATTGTATAAATAAATTGAATTGATGGTGGCTAGTGACAAAAACATCACAAAGGGGTAATAATCATCTGAAATATTAATACATCTAAGCAGAATCAATACAAAATAATAAAAATAAAGTAAAATCTTGAGAAGAATTAAGTGAAATCAAAATAGGCTTTCTAGTATAATAACATTTTAAACGATGACACTGCCTCCACCAGAGCTCTTGCCTCAGGCATGTCATTTCAAAGCCTCAGGCGCTAATGGCAAAGACTCTGTCTTTTAAAAGGAAGAAAAAAAAAACCCTGGCTTGAGGACATCAACCCACACACAAGTATATGTGGTGCTAAAAGGTCTTAAATATAGCAAGCAACCCTGCAATGAAGCACCTTCAGTGTGGTAAATAAAATCATACAATCAATTCTAAATGAACACCTTGCGATCTGTGTAAGGGCTCATGTAACCTTAATTACATTTACATGCATGCATTTGACAGATGCTTTTATTCAAAGCGATTGTACAATTGAGGAATAATGTAAAATAGGCAAGACTTTAGGAGATGTACAACAAAAAATGGAGCAAAAATAAGTTTCTGTCTAGCTCAACGAGCAAACAGAGTCATGTATAAAGGTACAAGTGGAATTGTTGGGTCTTTAGCTTTTTCTTAAAAATCACAATGATACATCATAATAACGTCAAAAATCATCGTAAAATAACATCAGAATCATAACACATCAAGTGGAGGTGGGAAGGTCATTGCAAAACAAAGGGCACACATATAGAACACAAGAGTCTGGTCGGAATATTGGAGTCATGCTGAAATGGCAACATCAGGTGTCGCTGGTAGGCAGAGTGTAGAGGGTGCAGTTTTTGTTCCTGATTTGTAGGCCAACAACAAATGGTACAACTACAAGGAACTAGTGAAGAGAAATGAGTCCTCCTTGGTTGATAGCCTTTTAGGTCATGGTGATGAGTGCTCTCTTAATGGTAGATAATGACACATTTCTACTTGATACTTCAGCTACTTCATTAGTTGTAATTCTGGGGTTCTGTTGGACCTTTCAAACAAAAGTTAATTAATTCTTGAGTGTTAATTTAGGCCTCCTTCCTGAATAATGTAAAGTCTGTATGGCCACAAGATTCTTACTGTGTTCATACAATAGATTTTACAGTTGCTTGTGGTACATTGAATCTTTTGGAGATTGCGGAGGACCCTGACTTTTTCCCTGGATGTCTTATCTTACTTAAAAAAAAATACCAAGCTAATACTGGTTCTTCAGGTAGTGCCTTAAATACAGCTATAGCTCCTACAATTACCTGCTAATTATGGTGGCTAATTATGTTGAACAAGAAATGGTACTACCAATGTACAGACTGGGATTCCATTCCCACATGTGTGTGTTTCAGACAATAAGACACTTCATTTGCAACATCCCAGTCCACCCAGCTGTAAATGGGTACCAGCCTTGGCTGGGGAAGTAACTTGTGATGGATTGATCCCATCCAGGGGGAGTTGTAGACACTCATCTGTTTCACAATGTAATACCAGGGGATGGGCTTCAGGGCGTGTCTACGTCTTACTTCTACGATGACTATAGCCTCGGTCACAACTACACACACGATTGGTGGGAATGTACGTCCTCTGCGATTTGTGGGTGCCGTGGAGGACGTAGAGGCAGAGGAAAGGTTGCACGGGCGCCGTCAGAAAGGCGGAAGAACGGCTGCCGTGCATGTCGCAGGTGCAACGTGAGATGTCCGGACACGCAGGGATGCCAATAGCAACGTGCGGTCGCTGTGCGCCTTTTGTACTCCCGGCCCGGGGGTGCCGCACCTCATTTGTGTATGCATGTTGTGGGTGTGTGCGCCATCCGCAGCACGCAGGGGCACCTGCTCCCTCACAGTGTGAGATGCGCGTCGTAGACCACGGAGGTTCTGTGTTTTGTTTTTTTTTAGTAGTGTCTGCCGGCACTGATGTGTTCCATAACGCACGGAATTCTGTCTCATTGCGCAGCTGTCCAATGCAGTCCGACAA
>OMMV01190090.1:0-10567 GCA_900302635.1 Chatrabus melanurus
TTTTAATGGAAAACAAGTCATCCCTGCTGGTGAGTTGTGGGGTTTAAAGTTTTAATGTCTTCCAGTGGTTTGCATGTTATGTGTACTTTAGTGAAACAGTGCCCCCACAGGAATGACAGCACAGTTTCCACTTTGACGAATAGTTGAGATCTATAAGACAAACCACCACAAGCTGTAGTCTTTTTGCGGTTTGGACGTCAACAGGAGTCGAGTCTTAGATTGGCCTACGGATCAGCACGCGTCGCGTTAAAACATCGTGCAGGTGAAGCAGAGCAGGTAGCTGAGTGGACAAGGAGCTGGTCTGCCAATATGTAGACCTCGGTTCAAATCCCGCTCGTGCTACTTGTCTGTGTCCTTGGACAAGACACTTAATCTGCATTGTCTCAGTCCACCCGGCTGTAAATGGGTACCGGCCTTGGCTGGGGAAGTAAATGTGAGGCATCATTGTAAAGCACTATAGAAATGCAGTCCATTTAAGGTGGAAATCCCCATTTAAGATCAGGACTGTTTGGACTTTGGCAGAGATCTGCCCTCTCAACTGTTTTACTCATTTTTTATTTTTATTTTTTCGCTTTCGGCTGCTCCCAGTTGCCCCGGCTCACCACTGCGGATCTGGTAGAGATTCAGTTCTGTGATTCAAAAAAAAAAAAAAAAAGTGCACCCCAAAGCGAAGAATTGTAACAATAACGTTTGAATTAAACAAACTGAACAAATTCAAATATGGAAGTTGAGCAGATTCCAATTAAGAGCCCACATAAAAAAGGGATTATTGGTAGCTTAAGAGCTGGAATGATTAATTGATTAGTAATTGACTATTAAATTAATTGACAACTTTTGATAATCGATGAATCATTTTGAGTCTTTTTATTTTATTTTATCCAAATTCTGTGATTTCAGCTTCTTAAATGTGAATACTTTCTGGTTTATTTTACTAGTTTACTATCTGGCATTAAACTGAATATCACTAAGTTGTGGACAAAACAAGACATTTGAAAGCATCATCTTGAGCTCCGGGAAACACTGAGCGACATTTTTCACCATTTTCCGACATTTTATGGCTCCAATAACTAATTGATTAATCAAGAAAAGAATCAATCGATTATCGTTAGCTGCAGCCCTACTGGCAGCAGTAGTAACTGCAGCAGAACAACAGGCTGTTATTCAATGCGATCTGCAGTAGTTACATTAAAATACCAGTTTATTAGAGTTTGAATGCAAAATGTATTTTATCTTTTGCAGCTCAAACGTCTCTGGGTTCAGTATCAGCCATGCCGTTAATGAACGCTTAACACGAGTCGCTCGGAGCGCGTGGAATCGAGCTCGGCTGATCACGGCGGCTGTGTCAAACCACAACAAACTGCTCTTTTTCTTCCCCTCAGCGTGCTCAACCTCTACCCGTTCTGCTTTCTGAACACTGAACCGTATCAGGAAAGAGGAGGAAGTCCGCTCTTATTTTCCCATCCATACGTAACCTTTCAGAGCAGCTCGGCTATTTCTGTTGATCCACATCTGCACGGAACAACTGCAGATGTGGATGAAGTCTCAGAAACTGTCCGGAAAAGCCGGCAGAGGGACGTTTTCTGTTCTGTACCGAGGCCTACAAACGTTAGAGCTGTCACAAAGACAAAATATTGGATTGGGGCAATATTAATGCTTTATAAACCGTTAATTATGAACTGAAGCCAGCAGATTCAAGCCAAACGGCATCATATTATGTAGTCAACAAGCTTTTACAAACCTGTTTCACTGAGACGTTTAATTATTTACTGGGTACATGAAGCATTTTGAAAAAGCTGTAAAACTTTTTTTTTTTAATGTTTTTCTTATAGTTATATCTCCAGGAATATTTTATTTTCACTGTATGCTGTTCAGAAGTTCTAGATGCCCTCGGTTTTGACGAAAACGTAGCGTTTGTCTTTTTCATCAGTGTAGAGGTCGGAGTTCTGTAAAGAACTTGATTTCTTTGTCTGTGTACTGCCCAGTACGAGTCACACAGCAATTATCTATCATTAGCCAAATTCTAGTAAAAACAAGGTGGTTTTCTTGTTAAAGGCGGCCACTTATAAGGAATTATTTTAACAGTAAACCAGTCACACATTTTACTCATTTTTTTAAAATTCATACATATGAGATTAGCAGGTTTTTATTTATTTTAAGGCACACAAATGTACTTTTGCACAGTACTGCATGTGAGTTCATAGTACTGTAGTACCTTTGTGACAGTCCTCTGCAAGACGGGTTTCTTTGCACTTGCCTGAAATACAGACGAGCTCAATTTTTCTGCATAACAAATAAAACAGACCAATCACAGCCCAGCCAGAATTTGAACAGGCCAATGAGAATGTGTGGAATCAGGTTTTTTTTTGTTTGTTTTTTTCTTAAGCAGTTTTGGTGGGGGGGGGAAAGTTTGTGAAAAACCATTATTTATAAAAGATTATTTTTAAAGTGATTTAAAACGGCAGATTAGTGTGGATGAAAGGCCAAAACGGATAGATACTTAGCCGTTTTCCTGTGAAAACGGAGCAGTGTGGACTAGGCCTAAGCTAAGCACCCAACTGTATAATCAGTCATCTTAAAGCTTATTTATATTTAGTGAGGTAAACATGTGCCCGGTTACCTCCGTAAGGATCCTCTCCATGCTACGGCACCTCTAATGACATTTTCACCCGCTTAGTGGCCTAGCGGTTAGTGCGACCGCTTTCAATGCGGAAGGTTCCCGGTTTGAACCCCACCCCTGCCCATTCTCCATGTAATGTGGAGTTGCGGCAGGAAGGGCATCCGGCGTAAAACTTGTGCCAAATCTACATGCAGATCCATGTGGGATCTGTTGTGGCGACCCCAAGTTGGAATTGGGAGAAGCCGAAAGTAGATTATTTAGTGGCGACAAGAAGATGTTTACTGTGAGTTTTTTTTAGCTTTCCCCGTACTATAACATTATGTAGCTGGTTAGCCTGGGGATGGGTCATTATTCCGAAGGTCCATTGGTCCGAAGGTCCATTGGTCCAGAAATTAGGGTTAGAGTTAGTTAGTTACTTTTAAGGATTAGGGTTAATAATTATTATAAAGTTTTGGGGTTTAACCATTTTTAAGAATTTTTGGACCAATTGGTCCAATTTTTGGGGTTTAACCATTTTTAAGAATTTTTGGACCAATTGGCCTTCGGACCAATTGGCCTTCGGACCAATTGGCCTTCGGACCAATTGGCCTTCGGACCAATTGGCCTTCGGACCAATTGGCCTTCGGACCAATTGACTAGTCACCAGTTAGCCCATGATGGCGTTTGCATTCTAAATCAATAGTACATTGTGTTGAGTGAAAATATCAACCACAAAACATCTAAAAATATAGCCTAGGTTGAAAAATGTCAAACTTCTCTTTTTAGGTCTTGTATTACTTATATCAACAGTTTTGGGGTTTTTTTTTTCTGATGTAAGGCACAACAGCTCATTGCACTTCAGTTTGGGTTATTCCATATTTGACTCGAGAAAACATGCCACATTACAACATATCAACAAAACAATACTTTCACATGTTTATACAGATGCCAACCATCTGAAGCAGCTCCGTAGCGAGCTTTGATGGAGGTAAATGAGTCGAGATGGATGCGGATTGCGTGTGGGTGTTCTTTTTGTGGCGGTGTTAGTGAAGCACGCTGTATTCCTGAGTCACTGCAGCCTCACTCTGCCCTCTAGAGGCCCCAAATTTGACGCACGCAGTAATTTAAAGAAGCATGTTACTTTTAAAATGAGTCGTACAAAATTAGCAGTAGCTGCTAGGCCTCAGTGCCGCTGTGACGTAAAAGTCCGTCATCCAGCCTGGGAACCTTCATCACAGCAATCGTCTCAGACGCAGCCATGACACAAATCTTCTGCACCCCAGGGTGCGGAGATTGGCTTTCATAAGGCACTGACTCACTCACGCTGTCACCTTATTACTGATAATGACTGTAGGTCGTTCTTGTGTGGGACATCCTTCAGCGGTGACGGGTTTGTGTTTCCCTCCCACACAGCAGCGGCACAGAGATGAGCATTTGAGGGAAGAAAAATATAGAGTGGACCTCCTGTTTAATGCTAAAAGTCCACACGGACACACTGTGGGCTTTAAACACAGTTTCATACAGGCGGCATTCAAAGCTTAACAGAGAGCTGCACACAAACGCGCCGCTCCTCCCCGCATAAGATACAGAGAGTGCTTTACACACACACACACACACACACACAAAAAAAAACTTGCCGTCGCCTGTACAGTTGCTCATAAAGTAGAGACATTCAGCACTCAGAGTGGTATGGAGTCTTAAACACACAGCGCGGAGCCAGTGTATTCTCAGACCAATCAATAATCCATTATGAACAAGCTGCTCTTCACCTCCCACTCCGCTCTAAAGCAGCAGACAAAGAGGTCTGCTGTGAGCGCCGTGACAAACACGGAGACGGCGAAGCGCAGCTGGATGCGCGGCGCACACCCTGGAGGTTTACGACATTTTTTAAGGGGACGAAACTGTCAACGCGTGGAACAAAACACAGGCGATTTGCAAACTTTGTGGTCGGCAAGGTTCTGCTTCAACCGCCGCCGTCTCAAGATGTCTGACTGCAGTCACAGGGAAGAAAGACAAAAAATGTAAAGGAGGGTGCAAAAGTTTTAGGCAAATCTGGCATATTTTTTGTTTTGTTGTTTTTTGGCCAATTGGATAAACAAGTAAAGGCAGTGTTGAGCAAAAATGAATAAGTTCTGAGTTTGTCACAGGAAAAAAAGTGTCATTAACTACTCCAATCTGAATGAAAAATGGGATGTTGGCCTGAAGGCTTTGTGTCGCCCGGTGGCCGTGCACTGAATGTAGTACTGTCATTTTCAGTTGTTTTTGCTCTGTGACCTTAGGCCACGTTGACACGTAGCCGGGTATTTACAGAAACGGATATTTCCCCCCCTCTCCGTTTCCAAAAAAGTTTTCATTTACACGAACCCGCATAAATACGCTGTCAGGAGCGTGCCAAACCTGTAGGTGGCAGTGTAACGAGAAGCTCAAGCCACGTTAGCCAATCAAAATCCTGCAAAAAGCAACAACAACGAATAACTGACACAAGTCACTTCCTGTTGCTTTTGAACGCAGACATGACGCCAGCGGCCAGGCTCGTTTGTTTGGACAGACAGAGAAGCGGCGCTGCTCCTACGTGTGACGTTAGAATATAAAATTCTGTTTCCCCCTGTTTTTCCCAGTTTTCCCAAATCTCCACTTTGGCCGGAGTTTTCCGAAATAATCGTTTTCAGTGGGCTCAGCATCCGTTTTCGTGTAGACGTAAGGCACAAAACGCATGGAAATATCATCGTTTTCCCAGATACCCGGCTACGTGTAAACGTGGCCTTGGAAAGTAGGTCAAGGTCTTTCATCATTGAACCCATCCAAGACCTGTATGGGATGCACCTGTGGTACAAATTTTGTGGCCGTGTTAGTGAAGCACGCTGTATTCCTGAGTTATTGCGAGTACTGTTATTTTCGGGATTTTTTTTTGCTCTGTGACCTTGGAAAGTAGGTCAAGGTCACTCATCATCAAACTCATCCAAGACCTTCATGGGACGCATCTGTGATACAAATTTGGTGGCTGTGCACTCAACCTATCAAGAGTTATTGCGAGGACACGTGCACGGACGAACAGCATTTCTAATCATTATAAATATCATATAATCATTCTAAATCTATAAATCATTGCCAAGGGGTGCGTGTCTATATTTCCCCAGTACCGACGTTCCCTGGTACCAATGTATACAAGATTTGCTCAAGTAAAAGTAGAAGCGATGCATTTGTCACACATGCATTTTTTTTTTGAGTTGCTTAAATTAGGATAAGTTCCGACTATCGTGTTAATACTTTAATTTGGAATTCAAAATAACAGTTTGAAAAACGTCTACAATTCATTCAAATTATTATGGCGCAGCAAATAAATGCAAGATAAGTTGATCAATTCAAGATCACTTGAGTCCCGTCAGAAAATGACTTATTTTGGGGGGTCAGAAAATTTTCTTTGGATTTCAGATCATATGGAAAATTATACCAAAAAGTGTCATTTTATCTGTCCCGGGGATTATAGGTACTGGGGAACATAGAGCTAACCCCATTGTGAAGTACATTAGGTTTCAAAATCGTGCCAAAATGACCGGTATGTCCACGGCACTGAAACTTGCCTGTCGTTCCTGCAAGTTTGCGTTTCCTTCTTTCATTATTACATTGAAGTCGGGCGAACCCAAGAGGTTCTGTGACATTGATGGCAGCGGTGGGATTCGTCACTGGAAATAACTTTTGTTCACTTCTGGCCCATTTGTTGACATTTAGCTTAGCTTCCCAGTTAGCTAGCAAGTGCTGCGCGCCACATGTGGCTCGATGACGAGGATCGGTTTAAGTTTGGACGTGGAGATCCTGGTCGATATATCGACCAAGAGGACGTGAACATTGCCCTGTCAATCTCCTATTTCCAAGTGATGGAAGACGGCGTTTCCTGCGATCGGTGAAGCAGCAGGAAGTAGCCTTGAACGCTGCTTCAGGTGGCAGCCGTGGCTATGATGATGAGTTAATAAGGATTCTTCCCACTAGCTTTTATTTTTTTACTGCGGGACAGTCTTCCCACTGCCCTGCAAGATGACTGCAAAAACAGTCCATGGAGCACTTTAGAGCCTCCCGATCTGCCCGACTGCACGCTCCCAGAGATCTTAGATCTGCATGCTGCAGACATCAGGCTTTCTCAGACCAAGTCCACACGTACAGGGGTATTTTTTTGAAAACTGGGATTTTCCGCCTTCAGTTTTAACAAATATTTGAAAACGCAAAACACATTGTCAAGCGCTGTCAAGAGCATGCCAAAGCAACAGGTGGCGATGCTGTGTTCACTTAACCTCATAAAAAGTGAACTTTTTAAGACGCCATCAGAGCCAGGGCTTCCTGTTTTAATATAGCACTGTGCAAAAGGCTAAAATTCTGTTGTATCTTTCAATGAAGAATACCGTATTCGACCATTTAAGCGCGAAAAAAATAAAGTTTTTATTGAACATAGGGTGTCCCCGAAGACATGCTTTTAAGCGCACACAGAAAATGGTCCCAAATGCTGGAAATAGCACCAGGGACACACCCCAGATGCTGGAAATAGCACCAGGGACACACCCCATAGGCTTCACAAAGACACCATGTACCTTATTATTTTCCATGTTGATAACAATGAAAAATGACCGCGTCTCGCGTCATCAAGTACGGTCTGCCGGTGCAGACGACAATAATTCTGCTATGATGACTGGCATGACAGTTTTTCCACAGTCAACATGTGAATGCAGCATTACCATATAGCCATGTTGGCCAATCAGAAGCCTGGAGAAAAAAAAAGACAAAAACTCTGTTTTCCTTGCCAACACGCAAACACTGAAACCGGCGTTTTCCAAAATCTTCTCTTTGGCCAGAGTTTTGGAAAAGATCCGTTTTCAGGGACCTAAAACGGAATTTTGCGTGTGAACGAAAGGCATAGAAAAGCTCCGTTTTCCAAAATACCCGTGTACATGTGGACCGGGCATCAGATTATGGGAAGTGTCGCGCAGAGGAAGGAGAAATTTAGGCGCTTCCAGGCTGAACTGGACCCCGTTTTGAAAACGTGTGAATCCCGTTTCTCTCCATTGAGGGTTTAGGACACAATCGGGTGAGTAATGGTCACTGCAGACTCTGCCTCTTGTGGTGGGTGAAAAAAATGAATCCACCTTTGGATCCTTCGAATACCGCTGGAATGACTTTTTGTCATTGTGTGGTAGTGTCAGCTATGACATTTTGGATGTAGCGCATTTCTCTGTGCAAGATCCAGCACGCGTGTGCCGCAGTACCGAGGACCCCGGGGGCTGCAGAAGGCCAAGGGGACGCCCACGCTGCACCTGGCTGCAGCAGGTAGTAGGCGGTTACTTTCGAGAGGTGGGGACGGATTGGTTTGTCTGTCTGAGTGTTTGCCATCCAGAACCCAGGGCGGTTCCGCGGTGTGGTGGATGCGGCGAGACTTGACTTGATCCGCCATCTCTGTGAAATTTAAAGAGAGGCCCGTGGGCGTGGAGAGCGCAGTGACTCGGTGTGTGAGAAATGCCTACTCCAGATAGATTTACCGTACGGTGCCATACGGTTGTATTTCTTAATGATTTGTCTCAAGAAAACTGGCTGAGAAAGTGATGGTTTACAGTAAATTCATTAAAGTGTGCCAATAAATGTCACACGTACAGTTTGTATATGTTATTCCCCAATATCAGAGTATTTTTTTGAACATTTTATTAAATATTCTGACTATACAAGGTTGGTTCATTTGCATTTATTCCTGAACACATTTTCAATCCTGTACTTAACAATCACAGGTGCCAATAATTCTGACCGGGACTATACGAACGCTCACACCGGCGTAAGCCTCTGTGACGTAGCTGTCATTGGCTTAAATCTTAAGTCTACCACCAGTCTGAGTCCAGCCTGTAGTTTTGGTCTACTTAAGGTCTGCTCCCTCGTCTGTCAGAGCAGGTCATGCTCATAAGCAGGAAGAGCAGTGGGGGGGGGCTCCATGGCATTGTTGGTGTTGCTAATTTCCATCCTATCCCTGGTTTCATCCCTGCCCCCCTACCTCCTCAACCCAGCCAGAACAATAGAGGGGGTCCACACTGTCTGTCCCTCCTCAAACTCCCCCACTGATAAATAGGCTGAGAGGGGATCCTGCCTGCCTACTCTATTTGCGTGAGAAGGGCCTTTGGATAGAAAAGAAACCACGATGTGTGTGTGTGAGCATTTGTATGTGTGTAGGATGTGGCAGGTGTTTGGGTCAACACTGTCATATTATATTTTGGAGACCCATCCATGCCAGTGGGATTACTAGACAGTGTGCGAGGAGCCCTGGCATGCACACTGCCCCCCCCCCATTAAACAGGTCATTTAATAAGCTATAGGAAGTTAGAAAAACTCTTAGAACTGGTTGGTGTACAGTATTTCAGGCACACATTCTGGGCTTTTATACACGGCAAGCATTAGTTCTGCTGTGGTCCATTGACAGTGAAGTTCAAAATGACAAAAATCAGAATACAATTGTTCCATTTCCAGAATTAGAATCGTCTAAGGAGATTCACACTAGCATTTGGCACCAAATAACCAGAACAAAATTAAATTATTTTCCATGTAATTCACAGTGATTGTGGGTTTAATCGTGGAAGCAAAATATTAGCATTAAATTAAAATTGGTTGTGCACAAATGTCAATTTCCACCAACACCTAGTCAGAAGTAGTCCGCTGACTTTTGAGGTGATGTATGTAAACCAACTGCTCAGAATAGAGGCGCCTATAATACTAATTATATGACAACTAAATAGATCCTTGTCATTTGATTGGTGGATTGTACGTCACGTGACATTGATTATTTGTCCGATTGTATGGACAAATAGTCCACTGTATGACTGACATCGTGTACACTGGGCTCCACCGTCTTCCGGCGATGAGCGGCGACCGCGTCGAAAAACTTTCAACATGTTTAAAATTCCTCTGCGGTTACTGATGTACCTCTGGCTACGTTGGAGACAGGTAGAGGAAGTTAATGACCAAGTTCCCTCCGTTAGCATCCACTAGCCGAGGTTACTGGTGCGATCGTCCACGCTGGCTAACGTTTGGGTGCTACGTCGCCAAAGGTCCCGCTTGTTCTAATGGAGCGCAGGCTAACGCCCGCCTCTGCTGGCCTCCACTAGCATCACGTTGTAGAATGCCGTGCTGCGTTTGAGGTTCGCTACCAAACTCCGGGAACGTGATTTTGCTGATGTTTGGCCAGTTTTCTCTACCTTTCCCTGCGTTCACAAACCACTGGGGTAAACGTCATAGTGTGACTGTGGCATAAACGACTCCACCAACATTTCGTACAACTGCATCCATGATACGAGAAAGCTAAAAATCCAGTTTGCCATAAGCCCATTAGAAGCTTACGCAGTGTTCTCGGGGACATTTAGCAGCCGTCGAAGCGCTGTCAGACTAAAAATTGGACAAGTTCCGATCGTGATTTTCCGTTTCGCTCCTCGGCGGCTCTCGCTGACGTCAGTGTTGTGTCGGCGGCTCGCCTGCCGGGCGGAGTCAACTGCTGTGCGGACAGAGCACCGTCTGTGCAGCGCTGCGCTGCGGCTTCCTGTTCTGAGAAGAAACACCTGTCTAAAAAAAGTAAATCCGTTCGGCTTCTATATTTATCCGATATGGATCTGCATGTTGATTTGGCACAAGTTTTACGACGGATGCCCTTCCTGACACAACTCCACAGTACATGGAGAATGGGCAGGGGTGGCCTTGAATCGGGAACCTTCTGCTTTGAAAGCAATCGCACTTAACCGGTTGGCCACCGCGCTGCCAAGAAACACTTGTCTAATTTTAAGTAAAATATCAAATGATGCGTATCTATTTTGGTGTCATACAAAAGAAATAATGAATGTTTTTAATTTGTGCAATGGAAAAAATATTCTTACCATTGCACTCACAAACATGCATTATTTGTATACCATTCAACGAGAACTCGTCTTTGTGGGGCCTCTGGGGAGGGTGGCTTGGTGC
>OMMV01190093.1:0-16660 GCA_900302635.1 Chatrabus melanurus
GACGAGACGAAATGTTATAACGTTATTTCGCCTCGTTTAGTCGCATTATTATTATTATTTTGCAGTATTTCTGAGTCTCAGACTAAAGTGTTAGCAAGCTGATTAGCCGCAACTCTTCTTCGTCTGTGAAGTTTTTTGGCGGTTGGCAGACCGACAGCTGCATTACCGCCACCATCTGGACGGGAGTGGATCGGCACTCAATCTACTAAAACTATATTGACTGGGTTAAATAGAATTGCATTACTAAAAAGAGACTAAAATACAATTTTCATTGACTAAAACTAGACAAAAATAGTCATGGATAATTCTGACTAAAATAAGATTAAAATGATCAGACTTTTAGTCGACTGAAACTTGACTAGACTAAAAAGAGTATGAACGTGACTAAAACTAATAAAAACTAAAATGACAGCTTGACACAAAGACTAGACTAAAACTAAAATTAAAACAGGCCGCCAAAAACAACACTAGGTTGGATCATGGTCGAAATGCGGTTGCCGGTCGTTAGCGACTAATTAACGACTTGAGGACGACAGACATACGGCTGCTTAGCAAATATTCATCAAATATTCTTCAACAAGATGCCCAGCGGTCGTCTAATTCATTAAGCGGTCATCAAAAAGTGGCAAATATGTCACCTCAATGTCGTCAAAAACTTGGCCAAATTCATCCCACAGTCGTCTAAAAATTCAGTCGTCACAGTCGTCAAATAGTCATCTGTCAATGAGATACCAGCTTTAGGTGAGGGTAGGGAAATAAGAGCGACAGCATTAATCAGATTTTCGTGTAAAGCCCATTTCTGAGTGTGTTTTTATCATCGTCCAATGTTCTGAACATGAGGGTGTCTGACACAGGGACTTTTTTCAAGCCTTAAATTGATTTATTTATGAGGAGAGCATGCGTTAATCAACAACAAATGCGCCAGCATGAGCCAGGAGGCTAATTTTCAACTCTGGTCCTTTGACAAAATGCTTTCACGACTAAACAGAGAACCCTCACACAGCACCTGAGTAATCCCATCAGAAAGTCACATTTTGATAAAGTAACTTTAATGAGAATGGCTCTCTGTTTCCTGTGCTACCAGCTGGGGCTAATTTTGTACAGCACATCACATTTCCACTGGACAAGTTGGGGCATTTCATCTGGCAGGCTGCGACTGGGTTCAGACCAAAGTGATGCCGCTGTTCCATTTGGTAACCGCAGGACAACACGAGCTGTTCACTGTGAAATGTAACCCACCGCTCTAAAATGACCACGATGATGATGTTTGTCACCCAAATATAGAGAATATACGCAGGTCACAGCTTGACGAGTGACTGCAGACAGACTGCGTGCCAGCAGCAGGGCCATAGGGGGCGCCATCTAAGCAACAAAACAAACACACTAGAATGCTTTTTGAAGCCTACCGCTGTTAGCTAAATTAGATTAGCAGAGTGTGCATGTGTGCCTGTGGGCGCAGCAGCAGTGTCATATTATTTGGTAATGCACTGAGCAGCTGTGCCACACAGATACACACGCACACGCCTAAACTGATTAACGTTACCAGAATGCCAATCTCCAGCTCTGACCTCTGAGGGAATGATTGACATGGAGACTGCTTCAGAATGCTTGTCCTTGGGTGCATGTGTCGTGTGTGTGTGCTTGGGTATATGCATGGAAGTGTGAATTGGCGACACGGTCTTTTAATGTGTGTGTGTGTGTGTGTGTGTAATGGAAGAAGTGGACTGATGTAATGATGCTGTAATAAGGCTGAAGCTTAATCCTGGTGAAGACAGACATAGACCTCTCACCCCTGTCTACACACGCACACGTGTTCATCTATCTCTGTGAGGACTCCGACAGAATGCATTCCACAGGCCCGAACCCTAATCATCACAACTACATGCCCAGCCAAAGCCGGAGTGGCCATATGGAGAGGTGGGGGGGGATCCCAGTGGGCCGGTCCACTTTTATGTCTCTTTTGGGCCCATTGAATGTAGAAAATGTTTGGACAATTATTTTTGATCTCTATTAAAATATACGTTCTCCATTCATCCATACAGCCCCAACATCGCAGTAAACCTCATTCTACCATCTAGCTTACCGTTCAGGGAGTTCTCCCCTCCCAAATGTTTGAGTTGGTATGGCCCATAGATCGTCTTTTGCGCAGCGGTAGAATCAAGCAACAAAGCAGAGGTGCCTGTGGCAGTGTTGACAATTTAGCGACTTTGTTATAAAAAAGTTATAGTTTTGCAGACACGTCCTCAATTTAAAGGTGTACAACTCAAGCTAGTCCTCATAAAGATGTGTAAACAGCTACACACAAACACGCATATAATCTCAATACCATTGCCTCTGGGATTTGCCACTTTTACATTGCAGCTGTTCCCCCCCTTCATATTCCTCTCTAACAATTTTTTCCTCTTTCTTTCTTTCCACCACACCACCTGTCGGCATCCTAACTTTTCCTTCTTCAATCACTTCGTTTCCTTTTTCTTCCCACCTTTCCTACTTCCTTTTTGCCTTCCCTTACACCAGAGGTCTCAAACTCAAACTGCTTGGAGGCCACCGCTCCGATTGTTCGCTTCTAGAGGTAGCCACTTGTACACTCAGAAAAAAGAGAGAAGAAGATGAAAGAGGAAAAGCAATTTTTCCTTGCAGATGAGACGGGTACCGTAGCTAATTATTCTCAACATAAAAAGGATAAATCTATCAGCGTTCCCACCTTTCTTTTTGCTTTAGAGCACTGTTAGTTCTATAGCAAATATGTTTAAGTTGTACAGTTGCTTTAATGTAAAAAAAAAAGAAATTAGACACGTTAACTTTTAACAATAACAAAAAGCTGTCAATATCTAATTTTCATGAAATAAGTAAAATGTGACCTTTCATCTGTAAAAATACATCATTTCCAGTGATGTCATGCAATTTATAAGGAAATCAGGTTTTTATAATCAATTCATAATTGCGTAATAATCTGCAACTGCCTTTGTGTTGTCATATACCAGGCAGTACACTCATAAAGAAATTATTTTTTTTCTTTTTTAAAATTTGAAAACAAGGTTTGTAACTTGATCATTGATTATTTTCTGAAATAGAATAGAAAATAAATTTTACATTTGATTTTTGTTGCAGTACGAACACTTGGACTTTTCAAATGTGATATTCTATTGGCCCACTGATGACTAAATAAATAAATTAGAACCATACACCATTTGTATCAAAATTCTTGGGTGACTAAAACATTTGCACACTACTGTAGGTGTCACTTTATAAATGTTAAATGTAAAAACTTTTTTGTCCTGTCATTTTACATCCTTGCTAGAAAAATCAAACCTACAACTAGAAGGGCACTCAGTCGATTCCATACTTCTGACAAGGCCCCACAGTCCCTTTTAATTTAATTTAAGAGCCAAACCAAATTCCAATCCTTAGTTCACTCGAGTGGACCACTTCTGTCTGAAAATACATTTTTGTCCACCAGATCCAGCCCATTAACTGGATTTGGATCAAAGACATTCATTGTCTGTCTGTAGACAGACAGATCCCAGACAGACAGACAGATCCCATCATTGTCTGTCTGTAGACAGACAATGATGGGATACATGTGCATGAGTTTTGTCATGAAAATTGGTGCATTCATTTTGGAGATATTAATCAAAATGTCTAAAAACGCACAATCTCACAATTTAAATGAAAGAGATAAGAATTCCTGGATCCACTCCTTGACACAGAGCTGCAAAAAAATGTAAATTTTTCCCCAGCCCACACCCCACTCCTAATCCAAGTATTATTAAAGTAAGTTTATTAATTTTTGATAAAACACAAACAAACAACTGTGAGTGTAAACAGCCATCTTGGTGGAGGGAATAACAGACTGAGTTAAATTTGATATGGACAAAAGTTATCAGAGCCTTATGAAAATGTCTCGTGAGCCAGATCTGGTCCTCGGGCCTGTTTTTAAGACATCACCTCCTCCTCCGCTTCTCACATTTGTTCCCCCCCCTACCTTCCTTATATCTTTTGCTTTCGTATAGAACTGGGTGACAAAACAATCATGAGAATGTATCAAAATTAAATTTCCATTGAAAATGATGATAAGATTTGGACATTCATATTCGTTATGGACAGCTGTAACAGCTCATTAAACAGCAGAAATAAACGCGAGAACGTCTGCGGTTTGTAGCTTGTACATCAAAGTGCACAATGATTTCCTACTGTAATGTCTTGTTTGAGCTTCCGGAGGAAAAGAAAGCTCTGGAAACTTGGAAACTGGGCAAAAAAAAAAAAAAAGAGATGGAGAGAGGGGGCCAGGTGAAAAAGCGACTGTGAAAGTGAACTCCCATCATCCTTTAAAGCTGAGGAAATTGTTAACAATAAAGGTTACCTAACCATAGATTATAGTTGTATACATACTTAGAGCATGATAACATAAAAAAGACACGGAGGCTTTGTGAACAGAGATTAGCAAAAATTTCCACACTGAAGTCACCATCAAGCAACATACAACTAGAATCAGATACACTTCCGGTCCTGAACTTCCACAATAAAAGCCCTAGACATGCACTGCTGTTACAATCAAAATAATTATAAGTAATAGTTATTATTTGTGTAGTACTTTCTAACCTTACATGCAAAGTGTTTCCCAAAATATAGTAGAATAAAAGAAGAGGGGCAGCTGAAAAAAACTGATTTCCTGTTTTAATGCAACATTTTTTTTTATTGAACTGTATATTTATTTCCAAACATTCACACAAACAACAGTGACTGAACTGAGTCGTTTGAACACTTTAAGGAGAATTTATTAAAGCAGTCAGAAATGAATGCAGGAAGTGGCCATTTTCAGTGTAGCTGTATATTTGCTAACACTAATGATGTACCAGTCACAGTTGGTTTGCAGCTGATTTGATTAATGAGGGTAAGTGGATGATGCTGGTGGCTGTCACATTTTTTCTGAAAATCAATGCACCCTAAACAATGTGTTCCCTGCTACATAATATTTGTTGAAGAAAATACACTGAGATCTGTTATTAAGCATTTTTCCCAAGCCAGAAAGCTCCAAGTGATAAAATTAGTTGTTAATTAGTTATCAGCTCAACAAAGAAATCAATGTATTATATTAAAAAGGCCACCTGGAGCTCAGTGTGGAATATTTTTTTTAAAACTTCGTGTAATTCTTTGACTAGATTACTGTTGTAAATTAGTTAAAAATACAGGCCTAATTAGTAGGTACGTTTCTCTTTGACACACTGGACCTGGTGCTTTGCCTCCTGCTGTGGAGGTGCTGGATGCAGCTCCATAAACTGTCATTATACAAAAGCATCTTTTAATTTGATGCTGTATTCTTTATTGCTGGCACTGAGGTGTTTTAAATTTGTGGAACCGATAATGGAGCTTTTTTTTTTAAACCAGCTTTTCCCAAATGTCAAATTTCAGGTGCACTTTATTTTGCTTTCAGTCAACAGTCAGATACTATTTGTAGGACAGTTTTTGCAGTCATAAATACAATAATAATTGTTTTAAACCCTAAAATACTTTTTTTTTTGCCTCCAGCCAAATATGACTTTTACTGTACATTTGTGTTTATTCATCTAATAGAATTTTTTACCGACAATGATGGACAAATGAGAAGACCATCCATCTCAGCATTCTCACTTCTCTCACGTGTAACTTCTTCTCCTGGACTCCCTTCACTGCCCATGTCTCAGACTCATCTTTAGATTCGTGACATTCTTGACTTGTCGTCGTTATGTGTAAACCTAGCATAAGGAGAGGAAACTTGGGCCGACCGGCGTCTGCTTTTCTTCTTGCTCCCTTTTCTTCCACTTGTTTCCTCCTGGATTGTTCGAAGTGACCCGCTCCTTGATGAATGAGGGATCTCCAGGTGGTCCTCTTATGGGCAAGTATTTTCCGTCTGCTACCATCAATGGGTGCCCTTAAAGCACTTCTTCTGTCCTCCTGATTGTTTTCCATCTTTGAGACTGTCATCCATTTGGAGAATGTGTCCTGCCCATTGAAGACAGTTCCTGTTGTTGAGCTCTTCTTTGTTGGTGGACTTGCTCAAGGTTCTGTAGTCAGCTCAGCTAATCTTCAAGTCGTTGTGAAGACAGCGTTGATGGAATCCTCCCAGGGGGTTATGATGCCTACTATAGGTGACCCAGGTTTTGGATCTGTATAAAAGAGTGGGTGAGACAACTGCCTTGTACACAAGGACTTTGGTTTTGTTCTTTAGTTCCTGGTTTTGAAAAACTTTTCCTCTTAGACATCTAATAACAGCTGCCACACATTTCAGATGACAATGTATCTCAGTCAGTTTCAGCAGTAATACTTTCCAGATCGCCAAAGCTGTTAAAGGGCTGTTACACAGTGATGTATAGCAGAAACGTATGCCGACGTATGTGAATTTTTTCCAATACGATGGTGTACATTGAAACAAGTTAGGGGTACGTAAGGCATAAGTAGTAGTCGTTTAAAGCACGTGGTCATACGTTGTTGTACACAGAGGACGTCAAAAAATTTTGAGCATGTTCAAAATTCACAATGTGTGACAATGTATGCTTCATAAGTTATACATAAGTTACAGGTAAGTTAGGGGAAAGTTAGAAATTATAAGTTAGTTCCTACACTACAGCTGTCGTTCTGCCAGTGATCTAATGGTCTGGAGGTGGAGCCGATCTCAACAGAGAGTCGCAGAGAGCTGTCACAGAGGAGGAGAAGGGGACGGAGATCCAGACAGAGCTCTGTGCTGACTGGTCAGATGTCTGTGGAGATGACGGCCGGATGATCTGTTTTTTGGATCTCCCCCTGCCCACAGCTGGTTTGTAGGACTTCACGTTCTTGGGCGGCGTGGATAAAAAGGATGTGGAGCTCTCGGCACACTCGAAGTTATGTACGTCACGTGACCGTCTGAATGCTGCATGCTGAGCAGATGTCAGGCAAACATAAATAGGTCAGACATACGATCTGTATACGTTCAATTCGTTATCTACGATAGGTATACGCGTCCTCTATAGCATTTTCAATGCAAAGTTGGGCGTGTTCCACCCTGTTTGGACTTTGTCAAATTTTTTTAAACGTTAGGCATAAGTTTCTGTTTTACGCCACTGTGTGACAGGGCCTTTAACGTTCTCGAGTACTTGGCTGTGTAACTCAATAGCAGGTGGTTGGAAGTTGTTTGTCACTGGGGCTGGTTCATGTGGAATCTTAGTTTTTTCAGCTTCATACACCATTGCTTGTCTTTCCACTCTCTTATAAACCTGACATTTAACCCTTGCCTTCACTCTTTGGTCACACTACACTCGTGATACTCTCTTCGAGCTGCCCCATGCACAGTGCGCTCTGAGTTATTTCTGCACCCAATTCATCTGCTACCCCTGAGCTTAGGTATTTACAGTTATTCACTCATTTCAGCACCTGTACCTTGCAAGCTAACTTCTAAATCCTAATCTTGGTGAACATCAAATATTCAATCGACTTCCTATTTCTCTTCAATAACTTGTTTTCTGTTGCACAACATGTTGCACAGCATAATATCATCTGCAAAAAGCATGCACCAGGGGGGCTAGTGTTTAATCCCAAAAGTCAAAACATCTATAACCAGAGCAAAAATGTACATGTTGAAGGAAGCAATTTCAGAATGCAAAAAATAGGAAAGTCATATTATTTAAATATTAAAACTATAAATACAATGCATATTGCACATTCCAACTCCAGTCTCAAAAATACAAATTCATGACTTCCATTTGAAGAAATCTTTTACCAGTAAAAATCCTCAGGAACACATAAAGTGATGCATTTTAAATTTCCAGCAACTGTAACCGTGGCTTTCTTGGAAAAAACAGAAGAACCGCTTATAGTACACAACAGGCCAAAGAGTGAGTTACAGGGCTGCCAGGTTCACAACTTGGTACAGTGGAGAAATGTGACACAGGCTACAATTTGTGGGATATTATTTGGACCTGTCATAAGTGGGGTTTTTTTTCATGTTGGCTTGACAACCATAGTGACTGACAGAAACTGCAGAAAATGTAATGACACCACCAAGCAGACTAAAATGACTGTGATTGGCAGGTGATCTGTCTGACATGTACAAGCAAAAATGTCCCAGACAGGACAATTTTATAATGAAAAAAAAGTCAAGACGACCACTTTAACATAGTGCAGACTGCTATGCAGTAAAGATGTTGCAATGTTAACCACACTGGTTATATTCATGGTGCCAGTCGTAGTGGGGCCGCAGTGGTGGACTGGAGAGGTTGGCGTTGTGACATTCTTTCTTTTGACTGCAAAGGCCTTGAGAGGCCCCTGTCGAGGCCATGGTGAGGTGCTGGGGTGGGTTGCCTGATTAGAAAGAGAGTCCTTTAAATACTGACAGGCAGCACTTGAGACAGGCTCGGGAGTACAGGGGTCCTACTGCGCTATTGTCACGCACCGCACAGGTTAACAAGACGCTGCACCGACGTCTAACCTCTGTCCTTCACTTCTGACACACTTTGTCCTCCATTGTCTGCCTCTTCGTCTTTCACCTCCCCCATAACATTTTATCTATTTCAATATTTTCTTTTGAGAAAACAATTCTATTTCTGAAAGTCTATTTTGGAAAGTCTACAGATAAAGAGGAAAAGACTGACCTGTGAGTAAGAAAACAATTTACTTGTAAGGAATAAAGGAGCAATTACTTTTCTCCGGTAATGGCTTTATTCCCCCTACACATTCCCCTTTTATTGGATTCGGTTTTTCCTATTTCTTCCTCTCATCACCCCTTGATATATCTCTGTCTGTCTTTCATCTCCCACTCTCTCTCTCTCTTTCCTTGTCCTTTCTTTGTATGTCTCTCACTCACTTTCTCTCTCTCTGGGGTATGCAACCATTCAAAACGCTAGGTTATCATTTCAAAAGGCTTTCAATTTGAGCCCTCACAGAGGAAACTGTATAAAGACGCTGCCCCAGGGCAAGCGTGCACATAAATGCCTCTGTGCATGCGCACACACACATAAATGGTCACATGCCTATAAGGCGTACAGAAAGGGCCAACGCTGCAGCATGTGCACGTGTAAAGAAAGCCACCACACACTATCACGCGTTTATTTTTGTAAGCTATGTTTGTCGAACACAAGTGTTAAGTGGTATCTAAGCGACTGCAAACCCGCACAATAAAATCGGGAAATCCCTGATTGCTGAGTTTATTATTCTGTGTTGATTCCATAGAAATAAAACAATTTTCCCTTTATTGCTTCTACTCGTTCGCTCCCGCTCCAGACTTTCTATCCCCTCTTCTGTTCCCTTCTTTTTCTTGCCTGTCTGTCGGTCACGCCTGGCTGCCATCCTGTCATCAGCCCCTGTTGCTCTTTATCTAAAAGCTCTTAGGTGCCCTGAGGGCTACACTTATAATATTACAGTATACCTCAGACTCTCTCTCTCTCTCTCTCTCGCAAATGGAAGACAATGGTACAATTGCGGCACTAAGTGAGCAAAGAGCCACCGGACACAAAAAGGAGGAGGGTCTTAAAGGACTCGTGGGTCAGATGATGTTTTTCGATATCTCATGAGTAGAATAAGCTCTGTGGTACATGCACTGAAACACAGACAGCAGTGTGAATTAGGATAAACTTGTTGCTCGTTTCTTATTTGAACATTTTTTAAATTAAAGTGGTCTTATACATCTTTTCAACAAGCTTGCGTAGCTCACCATAGGCCTCATTTATAATCATTTCATACTTTACTTACATACATTATAAGCTACATACGTAACTTCCCACGGTAAAATCCGGATGAATAAAAACCAAACTTGATGTGAGACTGTGCGTATTTGCATTTTGGACAAAGTGCAACTTCGAGATCCTGGTAAAGAAGGGAAATGAAGCGTGGCTGCAAAATGTCCCCCTGGCAACACTAATTTCACTTCATCTCAACCGACTGGTCGTGATTATAATTGCATAAAGGCCAGTGTTGTCACAACAAGCATCAATCTGCTGAGGTGAATTTATTGGACAGTATGCTAATTGGACCCAACAATACTACAGGAATTCCTAATAGAATGTCTGTGATCAAAACAACTAAATTTAAAAAAAAATTACAGCATGATGGATGACTTGTCTTTACTGGAGAATTGTATGAATAGAAGAGACAACTGACCATCAGCTTAATAAAAAATCACTTTTGGCTCATTTTATTCTATTCAGTCCTATTTGGCCAATCATGTCACAGTCATCACTCAGCACGATGTCATCTATATTAGATATTTGAATCATTTGAACTTTTATGAACACTTTAGTTCAACAGACTTAAAATTGACAGCAGTGTCCATTACAGGGAGCTCATCAGCTGTTTTTTTTTGTTTTTGTTTTTTGGTGTGTGTCTGTGTGTTTTAACCTACGCATGTCGCTGAACTTACCAGCGGTCAGCTGACAGCACCTCCATGAAAGCACACGTTGTGCTGA
Organism: Chatrabus melanurus; assembly: GCA_900302635.1. NCBI lineage: Eukaryota > Metazoa > Chordata > Actinopteri > Batrachoidiformes > Batrachoididae > Chatrabus > Chatrabus melanurus. The sequence goes on from OMMV01190093.1 coordinate 10,416, forward strand.
ATGTGGTATAATATATAAAGTTAGAAACATAAATGCATAAATACATACAGATTTACCATATGAACCAACAGCTTTTCCTTTTTTGGGCTAATGTGGATCCTGTGGGTCATAGATTTGTGGGTTTCATTGTTGATCATTTGGAAAAGTGAAGACCAGAAAATGACTTGTTGCAACTGGATAGCAGTCATGTGACTTTTTTTCAATTGCTGAAATGGTTTAAAAATATATTTATATTTTTCATGTCTGTGACCTCTTCCCCAGGCATAGAAACACCAGTAAAATGTGTAAATTATTCTGGTATGGTGTCAAAATGACTGCCTGCAGAAGATTTCTCTGTCTGTTTTTCATGTGTGCCGCTCGCATCACGTGTGAAAGATAGGTGGTGGCCCGAATATCTAGAGGGGCGCGGTTGATGCCACACAAGACACACGTCTGGGATGCTTCCCTCATGCAGGCGTAATCTGTTAACAGGGCCGCCAAATTGAAAATCAACACACCAACGGAGCCGCCACACACCTTTGATGCATCAGGTGTGTTTCAGGCCTAACAGTGAGAGATGAGATGGAGACGAGTTTGTCACTCTGACTGATTTCTGCTATTTGAATAGGACAGACAACAGAGAAGGAGCAGAACAATCATCACAAAGCATGACACTCACACTGAGCATGCACAAGAATAAATACAAAGTGTTTTAGAATCAAAATCAAAATGCCTCCACAGCGACAACACATCTCACCTTAAAGAAAATTGGAATGATTTAAAGAGGATTTTATCAGGTATTCAAACCAGGAATAACACATCTAGAGGCAGTGCAAAGAAAAGTGGATGCTTTCGCTTTCTTTTGTTTGTAGTCTCGCTGCTGAGACATTCAGATAAATGTCCTCCACATTTGCCAACAAGTTGGGGTTTTTGTCAGTGAATCACATGGCAAGCTTATTTAAATATTAATGTGGTGCTTTGACTCATGGAGGGTGAAATGTGCTCGTGGAATGTGCAGGTTAATAGATGCCACAAGTTGCACACATTGTCAACATCAGTGTGATTTACACAGGAAAGACTGAGTGGACGCTTCATGGGCACAGTTTTATAAATCAGAATTTGTCCTGCCGTAAGCCATCTTTACCTTTTGTATATACGCCAACATCTAGTGCGGATCGTACGGACAGTTTTCTAAATGAGGCATCAAGTATCTTAAATAGAGACAATAACGTTTGTAGGCAAAATCCCACATCCACAGCGAGGTGGTGCAACCGTAAAACCACCCACTTAAACGTGTGTTCACACGTCATATTGATCTGCACAGACCTATACCACCCCAGAAGAGCTCTGCTCTGCTCTGCTTTCACTGCTAAACATTCAGACGCCAGTACATATCGTAAGTGGTCATCTTTTGTTTTATTTCATGTTTGCATCGTAGTTGTGGGTCGCACAAATAGGGGACACATAGACACGTAGACAAGGGCAAATCCTTCTTTCACTTGCCAGTAGTTGTTACAAATCAAAGAAAATGGACAGAAGATCTCCAAAACAATGGACAGCCTCAGTAAGCCTGACTGAGACTCGACGCAATCGCTCAAATTCTGCAGGTAAAAACTCACCTTTCTGCTGGATTCACATGTTGACGGTTAAAAAAAAAAAAAAAAAATCACAATGGTCATTACAGTAGAATCATTGTCATTTGGAGCAGCAGATGGCAGATAATGATGTAAAACGTGGTCATTTAGCCGTGTTAATTAGCCAAGCAATAATTTACTTGAACGCTTTTTGCACGGCGTTATATTAAAACAGGGACCTCTGGCTCTTGTTGCTGAAAGAGTCAACTTCTTGCACCTTTAATAATGTGAGTAATGTAAAGCAAGTTATTCTTGCTTACGTAAAACTGGCCGTGTCTGCTCTCACTGTCCGTCTTTCATCATCGTTAAAGATAAATCAACCTCCAGTTTGTCTTTACTGCTGTGGCAAGTGGAAAAACTTGGAAAGTTTTAATTTTCCACAGCATGTACAATCGCCGTGCGCAGGGTGTCACTTTGACAGCCATCGGTGTTGAAGACATTGAAGGATCCTTGGGTACCGCTGGAATGACAGCGGTTACTTAGACTAAGATGAGGCGTATCACTTGCATTGTGGGGGAATGCCAGCTGTGACGTTCTAGCCAGGTGCCTCAGTGTTGAGGACCCCAGCAGCTGGAGAAGACCAAGGAGACGCCCACGTTTCACCTGGCTGCGGCAGATAGATGGTTACTTTCAGGAGGTGGGGATGGACCGGATGTCTGCCTGGGTGGTTGCCTTCCAGGACCCAAGACTGTTCCGTAGTGTGGTGAATGCAGTGCTGCGCAGCACCAGCGCATGCTCCCACACCTGACTTGGTGTCGGAGTTGTCCGTCATCTTCTCATTAAAAACAATGGAACATCTGCTTTACTAATATGTGAATTCAGCAGTATGACATTTCTGGCCATGTTGCTACGTCTGTGCTGAAATCACTTCTAGGGATCGAGTAGGGGTCCAAACCATCAGTACATGCTCATTTATGTCCACATGTATTGCGGCTGCGTCATCAAACTAGATGTTCTTTGCCATGTTGACAACACTAGATGCTCCACGATGGTCCTGGTCGATATCGTGTGACGTCGGTGCAAAGCCTTTCCAGCTGTACTTACTCTGGAACTCAAGCTATTTTTATAACAGACCAGAGAGCTGCATCTGAAAGCTGGCATTTCCGAATGTGAGTTTCTTTGTTTTATGTTTTTCTTTTTTCACTTTGGTCTCAATAGGAAAATAAAGCCCTGTTCTCACTTTCACGGATATGCATCCCAGATGGTCACGGCCAATAACTGTGGCACACCGGTGTGAGAAAATCACAGTTGCCCATGAATGTGATCTAGTGCACAGTTTGATGATGTAATGTGACATACGCAAAAAATAACCATAGCCAGCACGTTGTATAACTTTTAGCACAACCATGGTCCTTCCGGATATCCTCCTAGTGATGTCATGGCATGTATGACAACATTACGGGCTCCATGGAAATGCAAGGGATTACCTAAGTATGTCAAAGTTCGCCAAGGGAAAAACAGGAATTTTCAAACATCTGGAAAATCCACCACAATTAAAATAAGACCACAGCACAATGACGGAATATCCCAGTTCATCACGGACACCCTCCCGGACGCTCCAAATGTTCTCCGAGGTATGGACAAGGTTTCAAACTGTGATCTTCCGGGATGCTCCCCTGTGAAAGTGAGAATAGGTCTGAATTTGTTGGTTGTTGCACAATTCTGGAAATTCCGACTTGTGGGCACAGTCAGCGTCCTACTCCTCACTCATTGGCCATGTTAGAACTTTCAATTTGGTACATCTTCATGGTGCATGTCGCTTCCCGCCTTGCAAGACTGTTGCAATGCGCCGCATATACAATAATAGAAGAGACGTGCACAAAATATGTTTGACCACAATAATGTAATCACAGCCAAAGAAACAACCTGTTTCTGTGCCTGTTACTTTAAATGGAGCATTCGACTATGGTGCAGAAGGCCACTGGTTCGAATCCCACTCAGAAAACTCTCTCTGTCCACCCAGCAGTGAATGGGAACCTGACTCTCTTTAGAGTTAGGGAAGGTAAGGCGGCAAAGGGAGAGGAGACTGGCACCACCCTTCATATGCCATGCACTAAGAAACAGTGGGCCTCCAACGTCCACCGGCCATAAGGCTATGGGATCTTTACCTTTACTTTAAATGAAAAGAAGCTGGCGCATTCAGAGGGGGGGCTTCTCTCGTCTCTCGCCGACAGATCGTATGGGAGAAACATCAGAGACTGGCTCAGTGCAAAGAGAGTCTGCACAATCATAAATTTGTGGAATGTTGAGGTTTTTTAACCTTAAATCCCAGCCATGATTAAATGTACAAGGAAGATAAAACCCAGTTTTGCACAATGTGGTTCCTTCAATACTAATGAATCCCCAGGGGATTAGTGTGTGCTGGGCTAGCTAATAATAAGCCTAGTAAAACAGAGAGCACACAGTCTGAATATTAACACAAACACACGCTGACCAATTGACTAATCAAAAGCCTAAACAGAGACATGCACATGCTCCCTTCATAATCAGTAAACCCAAAGAACAAAGTGGTTTCTCTGCACTGCTGCATACCATGTGTTCATGAAAGGGTGTGCAAGTGTGTCTGAACCGCATAATAGTTTACTGTATCACACCTTATCCATGGGAAATACCCACTGCACATTTCAATTATGCATGTGCACATGTGTTTATGTGTGTGCGTGCATGCATATGTATGCGCATGCATAAGCGTGGCGGGGCGTTAGGAAGCGCTCTATTGATGACAGAATGAAGTCATTTTTCAATGTGGGGTTAAGCGCTGCATTATTGCCGCCTCATTTGGCTCCTGTGGGCCACCATAGCCCTCCCGTCTGGTTTCCATGGCACAGAGAGAGAACAGAGGGGGGAATGTCCCTGCTTACCAGACTGCAAGTTCATCCATCAGCTCACACACATACACACACACACACACACACACACACACACACACACACACGTACAAACACACACATACAGGGGCAGGCAATAAGAGCTTAGCCCACGCACAGTCAACTTTCCCACAAAGTTGCAACAAATCAAGAGCAGCAGCACTAAGTCTCCTAAAGTCTCCACCCAATATCACATTATACGCTAGTTGTGCTCGGGTATACAAAGCTGCACAGACTGGTGTGCTACTGTAAAACCAATTCACCTTCACGGGTAAAGTTCTTGCTACTGCAACAGTTCGTACAGTCAACAGGGGTTTGGATTGTGAACTGCGGAGTCCTTAAATAGTGCTGGGGGGAATTAAAGGGGTCATGTTATACACCTTTTTAGCAAGATGATAGAGGTCACTGGTGGGGATATCGGTACCAAGTCGATAGCAGAATTCTGAAAACGTGACAATACTAGTTTTTTTCTGTGGTGTCTGAAGTATCGTAGGTACCGAGGTTGCAATTCTTCTCTAACTGCCGTTATACCAAACACGCAAAAACAAGTACCGCTGCAGCAGCATCAGTTCTGCTCCGACTCGTCAACAAGAAGAGTCGGACAAAGTGCGACCAAGGAGTAATAATTGATTCACAAAAGCTGTTTACAAATGTGCCACGGTGCATTTCAGATCAGCTGACACCTCAAATTTACCAAAACAGCTAAAAGATGGATCCAGATCGGTTTGAAGATGAGTGACTTTCAATTCATGTAAACAATGTTATTCCTCACGTTAGCCGCACAGCTAACGTACTTTGTGTTGCGTTTGCTTTGTGCAAATGATATAACAAAAAAAAAAATTTCTCTGCTATTCTGTGGAACTCAAGCAGCAGTGGTCAACCACCAGACTTAGGTTTTGGAAAGGAAACAATCAGAAAACAATGGTTAATTTCTCTGATTTAGTGTGTTTCTCTGTGGAAATGGTCTCATGACAACTACACCTGCTCCTAATTCATCATCATTCCAACACCCACTAACCATCCAGCAGGTGGCAGACACGTGTATGGGATATTACACAGGCAAAACAAAGTTGCTTTTTGGATTGATCTGGTGCATCAGAGTTTATTCTCATTATATGCCACTGGTTCCCAAAGTGGAGGGTGCCCCTAAGGGGGTGTGGGGCTATTGCAGGGGGGGCGTGGCATGTGTGAAAACCACATATGCAAATGAATGAGCAGTGCTTTGTAGTTAAGGCACCCACACCAGTCACTGATGAGATGTAGGAGTTAAAGAAGGGATTTTTGAAGAGCAAAATGTTCAGAATTTAGTTGTTATTTTCCCATTCAGGGAAATATTTCAGTTTCAAGGGAAAAAAAGAGAGATTAAATATGTTCAAAGCTGTTGCACAATTAAAAAAGACATGATGCATTTCAACATGGTGCATGTTACTTTTAAATACCATATAAAGCTGATTAGTCTCTAAATTTTGTTTTGCAAAATGTTTAGATTTTAGCTGTTTTGTCACTCAGGGAGATATTTAAGTTTCAAGAAAAAATGAGAAAGAGAGAGAATATATGTTCAAAGCAGTGAGTTCTGTTGCACAAAAAGGACTTGATGCATTTTCAATATATGGTGCATATTTCTTTTAAATACCATGTAGACCTAAAGGTGATTATTCGCTTGGTTTGTTTTATTTTGTACAATAAGCAGTTTTGTGTGAATTTCAATGTTCAAATGGAAAAATAAATTCAAGCGAAATTTCGAGGCAAAAACATGTGTGTCGGA
>OMMV01190106.1:0-11313 GCA_900302635.1 Chatrabus melanurus
GTGTGGGTTTGTGATTGTGCTGGATCAAGACTAGGATCCAGGCTTTTAATGACTTCTTGGACTCGGCCATCAGAAATGTATCTGTATGTGGTGAAAGCGTTGAACTTGTAGAGACATTCACTTATCTTGGCAGTGACATTCATGTCTGTGGGCCCTTGGCCTTTGAGATCGAGAGACGCCTGGAAGAGCTTATGGAGTCATGAGGTCGCTGGGCAGAGGTGTTTGGCGATGCCGATATCTTTGCAGGAGAACGAAGGTCCAAGTCTTTAGAGTCCTGGTGCTTCCTGTCTTACTGTATGGTTGTGAGACTTGGACACTAACCAGTGATCTAAGGCAAAGACTGGATGTCTTTGGTACTAGGTCTCTTCAGAGGATCCTTGGGTACTGCTGGCATGACTTTATGTCAAATGAGCGGTTACTTAGGGAGACTAAGATGAGAAGTATCACTTGCACTGTGAGGAAGTGTCAGCTTAGACATTTTGGCCATGTGGCGCGTTTCTCTGTGCATGTTCCAGCACATAGGTGCCTGAGTGTTGAGCACCCCAGTGGCTGGAGAAGGCCAAGGGAACATCCACTCTTCACCTGACTGCGGCAGATAGATGGTTATTTTAGCGATGTAGGGATGGACTGGTTGTCTGTCTGGTTGGTTGCCATGCATGACCCAGGGCAGTTCCGTGGTGTTGTGGATGTGGTGAAGCGTGGCATCAGCGCATGCTGCCAGACTTGACTTGACTTGTCATAAAAGAATGAATAAATAATGTTCTTAACCAGTTACCATTATTTCAAATAAATGTTTCTGTTCCAGAAGTTAAAAAAATATCCAGTTTCTGGTTTTGTTTTGTTTGGTTCAAACTCTTGGTTGTAAATGTGCAAAGAGTTTGAAAAACACTCCAGGCCCTATCTTCTACCCAGTGCAAAGTAATCCACTGCTCTAAGCAAGCATCATTCCTATTTTCCACCAATGCAGTTGTTTTTTTCACATCTGGTGCCCACAATATTTAAGTACTGAACATTCTTGTGCTCGTGTGTGTGCCCATGGGCGTGTTTGTCAAAAAAATGAGGTGTGGTGAGTTGCACTTCAGGTGGAATGTGATCATAAAGACCCAGAAATAATTTGTGTCATAGACCACCAGAAACCTTTTTTAAAGTCCAGCGTAGTGTATCTCTGGTATAGAAAGAGTGCAGTATGTACACTCTGCACACAGTGATGCACAACAGCACAATAGCACATTATAGGACTTGGAAACTGAATCGGAAACAAATGTTACCAATAAAATAAAAGTAATAACTAAAAAAAACCAAAAACCTTTAATAGGTCTGGTGGGGACGTTCCTTCGTCCCCACACGTGGAGTAGGTGTACAAATTGTGGGTGGGAGGAAGGAAGGAATTCAGGTTTGACATGGGTCCGGCCGTTAAACATGGTATGAAACGAAAACATGGACTGCTGATAGTAGCACCTCTGCTCTGTCCGCACAGATCTGTTTCCTCCCCTGAAAACCTCTCACACCTCTCGCTTGTGTCATTATACCTCTGTGCTAGGCACCTGAAGCACTCTGGATTCAAATGGAATGACAGGTGACACTGATTGATTGATTTTATTTTCCGCCCACATACCCATGGTGCATGAACAAGATAAATCCAACCCCTTTGTCCCCAGTGCTCAACTTTGCACTCACTTTACACACCGTTGAGATAGCACTAACAACTTGGATGTGGCCCAAGAACATTTGCACCATGTGTTATATGCTCACCATCAAGACAGGGCCCTTTATTATTTTTTATTTATTTGAGCATTTTTCACTACTCTGCTCACTTATGTGGATTTAGGGGTGTAATTGTAGTGGCATTACAAACATATACTTATGTTGCAATGAAAAAAAGAATATTTTTGAAATATGTTAAAGTGACTCTTTAAGACTGGCATTCATTTATAATGCATGTGTGGAATAATTGGTTCCTCAATGAGTACAAGCTAGCTGAAAATCTTTCCATTGGCACAGCAGTAAGTGTGGCAGTTTTCTATCATGAAGCAGAGCAACATTCCATCTTATCTCTATGACCTTGTAGAGGCAGGTCTGCTTCTCCACTCCAAGAGCAGGGAGGTGGGTTGGAGGCTGGCCGAAAAAAGACAGACACTCCCCACACACTCCCAAACACCATCAACCTTTGTCGGTGTATACCCACAAGAATTACACATATCACAATATTGCAGTAACTCATTCCTCAAGGCCACAATGTATCAAATAAAGACTCTTTTAAAGCTGCTACTCCAGACTAACAACATTGACCCTGTCAATCACCTAGATGATAAGATTCTTATCGGTGCAGAGCATGGAATAATAAATTCAACCACATGTTCACTCTTTGCTGTTCGCTGGTCACCACCCAAAAGATCATGATCAGACCAAACGCAAGTTTTCCCTTGTGTATGATCTGAATGTCAAACATGAATATTCAAGCAATGATGGGAAATGAGGCAAGTAACCTGTTACACATTAAGGTGTCATAATCATACAAATATCACATCCCAGTTTAAGGATGGCATCACATCAATGATTCACATTAGAACATGGCAAAGCAGATTAAAAGGTAAAGGATAAAAAGGTACACGAGTAGAGTGTTATAAAAAAAAACTGTTTGGCCCAATCTGATAATACACCAATCAGTCACATCATTAATGTGGAACGTCACCTCTCTGGTGGGGAAGTCGCCTGAGCTGGTGCAGGAGGGTGAGCGATACCAACTAGAAATAGTTGGGCCCACCAACATGCACAGCATGGGCTTTGGTACCAAACTCTTGGAGAGGGGCTGGACTCTTTCTTTCTCTGGGGTTTTCCAGGGTGAGAGGTCCCGGGCAGGTGTGGGGATACTCACAAGTCCCTGGCTGAGTGCCATTATTTTGGAGTTTTCCCCAGTGAACGAGAGGGCTGTCTAAATGCGACCTCATGTTGCAGAGAGGAATCTGTTGTTTGTGCATATGCACCAAATGGCAGTTCAGAGTACCCAGCCTTCTTGGAGACTCTTAATGGGATCTTGGCAAAGGTCCTTGCTGGGGACTCCTTAGTTCTAATGGGGGGCTCACGTTGGCAATGATGGAGAAATTTGCAGGGGAGTGATTGGGATGAACGGGACCCCTGATCTGAACCCAAGTGGTGTATTGTTGCTGGACTTCTCTGCTGGTCATGGACTGTGCATCGCAAACACCTTGTTCGAACACAAGAGTGTTCATAACTACACTTGGTACCAAAGCACCCCAGGTCAAAGGTCGCTGATCGATTTTGTAATTGTGTCATCAGACCTGCGACCATGTGTCTTGGACACTTGGGTGAAGACAGGGGTGGAGCTATCAACTGATCACCACCTGGTGATGAGAAGGGTCAGCTGGCGGGGTAAGCCACTGAACCGACCGGGAAGGCCTAAACACAGTTTTCACAAAGAGTCTGGACTTTAAACATGTTTCAAAACAAAAAATGTCCAAGTGGACGAAGGATGCCGGGACTGTGTGAAAATTGGGACACTGTCTCCTTCTTTCTGTGCATGTTTAAAAATTCTTGTTGTGCTTTGTCTTATTCATCTGTTGTCATTGGTAGTATGGCCATAGCAGATGGTCGCCCCTCTGAGTCTGGTCTGCTTGAGGTTTCTTCCTATACTCATAAAACATCCAGGGAGTTTTTCCTTACCACTGTTGCCATTGTGCTTGCTCAAGGGGTGGGTAAGGTTAGACCTTACCCTTGTGAAGCACCTTGGGGCAACTATTTTGTGATTTGGCGCTATATAAATAAATTGAATTGAATTGTATTGAGCAACTGAACTACAATGTGGTTTCACACAGGGCTACAGATACTTTATGTAATTTTTTCTGGTGTAATCACTCTTTGCTTCATGCAGTGCGATACAGCTCCTTGCCATAGAGTTGATCAATTTCTTGATTGTGGCCTGTGGAATGTTGGTCCACTCCTCTTGTGTGTCTGTGCAAAGTTGCTGGGTATTTGCAGGCATTAGAACCAGCTGCCATACACATTGATCCAAAGTATTCCAAACATGCTCAATAGGTGACATTTCTGGTGAGTATGCAGGCCATGTAAGATCTGGGATGTTTTCAGCTTCCAGGAATTGTGTACAGATCCTCACATCATTTGGGCATGCATTATCATGCTGCAACATGAGCCAATGGCAACATATGAAAGGCACAATGAAGGGCCTCAGAATCTCATCACTGTGTCTCTGTGCATTCAAATTGCCATCAATAAAATGCTGTAGCTTATGCTCATCTATTCCATAACCCCACCACCACGGACTACTCTGCTCACAACGCTGACAACAGCAAACTGCTCGCTCACAAGATGCCATACATGGCCTGCCATCTTCCCCAGTCCAATGTAAACCAGGAGTCATTCTTGAAGAGAATGCTTGTCCAAAGTGCCACATGCCATCGAAGGTGAATATTTGCCCAATCAAGTCGGTGATGATGACGAACTGCATTCAGGTCAAGGCCCCTGTGAGGATGACGAGCACTCAGATGAGCTTCCCTGAGATGGTTTCTGACAGTGCGTGCACAAACTATTCAGTTGTATAAACTAACTGTTGCATCAGTTGTCAGGGTGACTGGTCTCAGATGAGCTCTCAGGTGAAAAAGCCAGATGTGGCAGTCCTTGGCTGGCATGGTTATACGTGGTCTGCTGTGGGGAAGCTGATTGAAGGTACTGCCAAATTCTCTGAAACAATGTTGGAGGCAGCTTATCATGTGTGACAGCTCTGGTGGACATTCTTGCAGCTAGCATACCAACTGCACTGACATCTATGGCATTGTGTTGTATCATAAAACTGCACATTTTAGAGCAGGTAGCTTAGTAGATAAGGAGCTGGCCTGCCAATATGAAGGTCTGGGTTTGAATCCTACTCACGCTTCATGTTTGTGTCATTGGACAAGACACTTAATCTGCATTGTCTCAGTCTAACCAGCTGTAAAAAATGGGTACCGGCCTTGGCTGGGGAAGTAAATGTGATGCATCATTGTAAAGCGCTTTGAGCACATGCTAGATGGAAAAGTGCTATAGAAGTCCTTCATTTCAGAGTGGCCTTTTATTGTGACCACTCCAAGGTCCACCTGTGCAGTAATCATGCTGTGTAATCAGCATCTCAATATGCCACACAAGCCAGGTGGATGGATCTTCTTGGCAAAAGTGAAGTGCTCACGAGGATGGATTTTAACAAATTTGTGAAGAAATTTGAGCGATATAAGCCTTTTGTGTGCATATAAGAAATCTTAGATCCTTTACTTCAATTCATGAAAAATGGGAACAAAAACAAAAGTTTAACATTTATATTTTTGGTGAGTGTACACCATTAAGATTCCTAACAACCTGTGCTTTGATACAAAAACACCATATAACGACTAATCACGTACTCCAACCTACTCAGAAGACAAAGACCTCACTCCCTCCATGTGCATCAAAGCACAACAGCGTGCATGAAATTGTGCACAATAGCAAATATCCTGTTACAGAGAGAGTGTACAGTTTTCAACTTAATTAATAGTGCAGGCGATTGGTCTCAGTGTGGACTTTAGACTTGCATTCATTCATGAATTTGCATGTAAGGTCCCACTCAAAGGCTGATACAGCTGCATCTTGGAAATAAATAGTCTTTATAAACAGCAGTGCATGTTACCAGTGTTATTCTGACTGTCATAGCAGTCACTGTAACTTACAGTGTTAGTATGCTAATGGGGGAGATCTTTTCACCAAATTCATACTGCTTTCTATACTGTTGTATCATTGATTTGGTAGACTCTATAAGTAGCGATGGCCCAGATGTTACATATATGAAATACATTACAAAAGACAGAAATGTCTCAAAAATGGTACACTTTCAATATTTCTAACCTTCCCCATCATGTTCTACGAGTGATTTCATATCTAGTACAACTGCCATTACACCAGCAAACCGTCATCTACATGTGATGCTCCTGAACACATCATCAGTGATGTAACCTGGGGCCATTAGGTGTTTTGGGTTTTTCAACAATCAGACACCCTCACCCAGGCGACCCAGCTGGAGTTGATGGAGTCCCAGCTTGTGTCCAGGAAGCACTACCCCACCCACGGCTCTCCTCTCCTGATGCATAGCCACCTTGATGTAACTTCTGCTGCCTCAGTGACCAACTTGATGGCCCTTCGCCTGCTGGCCCCTGTGATGCCCACCATACTGTATGCCCTATATAAGGACTGGGCTACAAACACTCGTCATCCAACCTCAACAGGCTCGCACCTTGCCCTCCACGCATTGCTTCGGCATTCCTCCACCAGCTCAGAATGTTTCACCCTCTTCCTCTCATTGGCTTCCTTGAGGTGGTCTTCCCACGGGACAATGAGTTCGAGGAGGATTACCTGCTTCGAGGCTTTGGTGATCAGCACAATGTCTGGCCTAAGTGTTGTTGTGGCAGCAGTTTCCATGAATTTTAGTTGCCTCTCCACATCAATTTTCAGCTCCCAGTACTGCGCTGTTGTCAACAGGCCAGAAGAGGTGGTCCTGGTCCCTACTGATGGCTTCTCCCCACCCCTGACAAAAGTAATGGTCTTCTTCACTGGGCGGAGGCCCTTGCAGTGGTTGATCCCACTGCAGATGGTGTCTGCGATGGCCTTCAGGACTTAGTCATGCTGCCAGCGGTAGCGCCCCTCTGCCAGGGCTTTTGAAGAGCTGCTTAGGATGTGCTCAAGGGTCGCTCTACTCAGGCACAGCGGACAAGATGGTGACTCCGCCTTACCCCAGCAGAATAGGTTGGAAGGGCTTGGTAGGACATCATAGACAGCTTGGATTAGGAATTTTATCCGACGGGGCTCAGCTTTCCAAAGCTCTGCCCAAGAGACTTTGCGCTCCACCACTTGCTCCCATCTTGTCCAGGCTCCCTGCTGCCTCATTCCAACCATCCTGCTGGCTTGCTGCTCTTTCACTGACACTCACACCTCATCCTGGACCAGCAGCTGCCTGTCCTTCCCCTGTGCTTTGTCATAGTGAAGTGTAGGGCTGTTTCCCAATCCAGCCCTGCCGTGAGACAGTGCCCACCAGTGGCCTATGGCTCAGCCATGACTCAGCAACATCCACAGCCTCTGCTGCTCTCCATTTCCTCCCCATCCTGACCTCAATGCCTGCCTGAGAGACTTATGGTGTTACTTTTTATATGAACAGCTCTTTTTCAAAACGCTATAAATCCATTTTAATCATTTTCAGAAAAATTACATTTATTTACCCAGATCCACAAATTTTACAAATATTCACTTTATCCTGTTAAAACAGTATATTGGCACAGTCTGAACATGTCCAACAATAACTGTCAAATCTAACAATAATGTTATTGATTATAAAACCAAAATTTTATTATATTTTTTCCAAAATGCTATAAATCCAGACATTCATTTTTTTCCCTTCTTTCTTTTTAAAAGAAAAGAACATGCAGCGGATTTCCTGTAGTGAATTTCAAAGTACCACCTTTAAAAGGATGACAAAAAATGGTGCATTGTGCACTACAACGTATTTTCAAAAACTTTTTATCACCACAATTAAGGCGGTGTTTCTGTGTGATGTAATAATTTTGGATTAAAATTTTTGGAATATAGCTGTAATCTTGGGCCATTGAAAAAGTGTGTGTGTCTGGGGGGGGGGGGGCTTTTAATAATCTGAGGTAAATTTAGAGCATTGGGGGGGAGGGGATTTAGTCATAAATTATGCTTGAATCAGGAGAATATTTGTGAAAACCCTCACAGAATTGTGGGACTTTGGAGATGTTGAATATTAAACATCAAACACATACATTTGTATTAGGTAGATAAAAAAGTAATTTGGCACAATTACCTTACTGGATCCAAGACCATTTAATTTCAATCAGTTCATTCAAGCTGTTCCTTGAATGTTAAAACGTGGATGAAAAACATCATGAATCAAACATTATTACACATTTTTACACCTTTAAGAGGTCGGTGTGGGTTTAATTAACGCTCGTTAAAGTGGAGTTTCAGCGCAAAATGAGCACTAGTTTACAAACAACCCCTCACATTTTAGATATTTCTGTGACAGCAAGTTATTTTTGAAAGAAAAGGATTTAGCATGTTTCATGTAGGCGTGGAGCTGATTGGTGGAGAGGAGATATCGCATTCAGCCAAAAAACATGTGTGGTGCTTGTCGCGGATTGGAAAGAAACAGCAATTTGCAGTACATTTTAAACACGTATATGTTACGGTTTGGCATAAAACATTGATGAGGCAGTGAATAGGATCAGTAAACCATAGAATGGCATCACAGGCATGTGTTTTTTTTAATTTGGCAATTATGGTGTTTTGGAAAAGAGCTCTTCATATCAATCTGTTCCATTCCATATGAGGAAGTGCAGTGACATCTTAGTTTTATCCTACCTTCAAATATTTTCAAGTACAGCTCAGAAAAGTAAATTTATATACTTGCTATACATGCTGTGCACATGACATTGTATCACATATTTCCTGACTTACACATGGTAGTTGATACACATCTACTTTAGTCTCTTTCTGTGATTAAATCACAACAAAAAATAAACACAAGCAAGAATAAAAAAACAATTAAAATAAATTGAAAAATGAAGTCGGGATAGCAGTGCCAAAAAAGTAAACAAACAGGATAGTACATTCTAATTTAACTGGCAAAGTGCAAGGGTCGTCCCTACTTCTTTACACTGTTCAGACAAGCTTTACTGTACAAAGATAACGCTTACAACTCTCAATCCATGAAAGAGCAGATCAGCATGACTATAATAGCTACACATGTAATTGTATGCATACCACCAGACATTCCTTTACCACACAATATACATTGTAATACTGCTGACCAAGTAATCTATGAATGGTACAGGATGGTACAGGATGCTCCTAATTAAAGGGTCAAACCGTCATGTACCAGAAATTTTAATGTGTTCGGTAAGCATTACATGAGCTAGTGATATCCAATAGTCTAGTAAGTGTAAAGAAGTAGGGATGACCTTTGCACGTTGCCAGTTAATTAGGATTATCCCGTACTATTTTGTTTGTGAACTTTTTGGCACTGACATCCCTACTTCATTCTTCAATTTATTTTAATTGTTTTTTTTGATACTTGTTTAAACTAGGATTTGATTGGACAGGGCTGGTAGTAATCAGCACTGGGTTTATCTAGTCATCAGAACACAGTTATCAAAGCAGTTCAGATGATTTGTGGATTTGTTGACCAAATTTGGTACAGTCAATAAAATGATCATTCAGCAGATGGCAGACACATCTATGCAACAACACACAGGCAAAACAAAGTTGGGTTTTGTTATTGATCTCATTCAAAGTTCACCAAAGGGGTATACTACGAAGAGGGATTAATGGGTTATCGAGGTATGTGCAGCCGAAAACTGTCTACTCTCTTCATTGTCATTATGTCCTCTTTTTAATTTGGTCATTTAAGATGTTCATATTTTTGGTTTTTGAATTTTTGCTAACATAAAGTTGGGATGGACTAGCCCACCCACTCTTGTACATTTTTGTTGTACAAGCCTGACAGTGATAACAGAAGAGGGAATGAGATATGCACACAAACACACACACACACACACCTCATCCATGGCACATAGAACCACAATAAGCATATTTGACCCAAATAATTGACCTAATGCCTCAATTGACCCAAATCAATGACAACATGAGTGATCTTACCCCACATAGTCATAACCACAGTAGGTGCTGCACTTGCAACGGGAGAAGAGCATCCATGAAAATTCCATTCAAATAAGTACTGAAAAAGAAAGCTATGAGAAGGCCTGGACTGAATAAGAATGAGGGCATTAAGATAAATATAGAACAAAGATACTTTTTGGAGGACAGACTTACAAAGCAAGGTAGAGTTGAAACTTGCAAAGAGAGAGAAGAAAATGTTGAATATTTCTTCTTCTATGTTAAGTTTGGTCTTCACCTGAGTACAGCTCAGTTCACTTGCAGAGCTTTGTAACAATTACCACTTTCCTGTAGAGCACACCTTTCACTCTGTGGTCGGCACATATAGGAGTGTGTCTGTGAGTCTGTTATTATGTTAATTGTCTGTTTACCACTGTTGTGCAACAACAGAATTAAATGTTTTCCACCGGTTCATTATTCATGGCCTTCAGGAGAGGCTTGGCTCCATGTCTGGCTGTGGCTTGTTTTGTTCAGTGTCCCCTGTTACACGGGTCCTATCCACTCCCTACTTCTCACATTATAAATTGTTAATCGCCGTTCGCACTCACGAACAACCCAGATCCTGCTGGCTGTGCTCCCACACTGCAGGGGCCAGGAGCTGGATTCACATTCAGGTGGATCTCTCTTTTTGTTTTTTTGTTTTTTTTGTCTTCACGCTCTGGTTACAGCGATGCACAGCTCTGATTACAGGAGATAATCAGATAACAGATTTTAATGAATAAATTATGTTTGGCTTGTGAGGTACTGGATTTTAAATGAGAGCGTAAACATCAGTTTTTGCTGATATTTAAAAAAAACCTAACTCCTAATTTTAAATAGTACAATTTTCAAATTGCATGAGCTGTGATTTTATTTATTTGTTTATGCATGTATGTATGTTTGTTTGCAATTCAAATATGTCACATGTCAAACACATCTATTGCCTAAACTCATGATGTTTGTCCAAGTTTGGCTTTTCTACATCAAATTTTTCAGTTACATCACACATAAACAACCATATCAATAATAAAATACAAGCAGTAGTGGCCTTGGTGGCCACCAGACTAAGGATTTCAAAATGAAAAAAACTGAAAAACAAGTTAATTTCAAGCTAAATGTAGCTAAAAAAAAAACACACATATATTAAGAGAGACAGAGACAAAAGGAAAAAAAAGTGTCTGCTTTGGCTATATTCATAAAAATCCTTTTCTCAGGGTTGTGTGTCCAATGTTATTTGACTTATAGAATGTTACTGCTGTGAGACAATCATAAGTAACATTTTACTTCTCTGATTTTGTACATTTCTCAGTGGAAATGGTGTATGTCTGTATGTGTATGTATGGCTCTCACACTTGCTCCTAATCCATCATCAATGCAGCGTCCACAAACCATCCAGCAAGTGGCAGACACATCAGTGGAATATTACTTTGCAAAGTACAAAGTATCTTTTTTGAGTGGTCCAGGTCAACGTTGCCCAGTGATGTGTACTATGAAGTAGGATTTGTGGGTTAGTAAGGTATGTTAAACCTAAAGCCATGATTTTCAGGGATACAAATTACAAATGTGGCTCACTTTCAACATAGCTGAGCCCATCCATTTTGGCAACCAGCT
>OMMV01190115.1:0-17570 GCA_900302635.1 Chatrabus melanurus
TGGAAAATTAATCATCAATTATTTATGGAGAAGGGGTGGGATTAAATAAGTGTTTAGTTCTTCCCACTCCTGTTCGGATGTGTAAACTAAATCATCAAATCATTTTGTATTGCATTATGCTTTTTGTTATGTGTAAATTTTATTATTTTTTATGACTATTTTGCCACCTTCTTTTATGTTCTGCTTACATGTTCGAAATAAATTTCAATTTCAATTTAAAGCAGTTGTGACAAACAGACCTTGAGGGGGCCACAGTGAAGCCACCGCTAATTTGAGCGGAGAGAAACGTAAATCCAAAATGGCCTCCAAGATGGCTGTCATTATGAAAATATTCCACAATGTTCCCGCCACATGGCCGATTATTTTAATTTTGGTGTTGATATCTCAATTCATTTTCAAAATATAAGCAACTATTTCAATGTCCTGAATTAAGGTCGTTTGTCCTTTGGTACTCGGATCATTTTTGTATCCCTCGCAGCCTTGGAGGAGTCGCATTAAAAAGATACCACCCCTTTTGCTCAAAATTGCATATTTCCAAACAAATCAAGGTCATTTTGAAAGTCAAAGTGAGGTGCAAAACTACAGGCCACCTCCTATCCATATCCAACCACATCACATTTGTAACGGTTGCCATCTGGGAGGAGTCGCATTAATGAGATTTTGTGATGGAATGACGGTGACGGATGGACCCCGATCCGGTAGCTCTCGTGACGGGATGTGGAGGGAGCTAAACATGCCCTGATTGGGTCTGCCGGTCCAGTCTCAAAGCAGACCTCCAGTGCTAAAGCTCGTCTGTGCTCACGGTCATTCTGCTGTCTTATCTTTCGGACATAGGAAGGTGAACGTCCATCTCATTCATTAAAACCAACCGTTCTTCTCTGAGGGCCCGTGAAGAGAGACGTCTCCTTAATCCTCATTATCTAAAGAGGTCCTCGGTGAGATTACAAATCTTGCGTGTAAATGAGTTTGAAACACACATGATCGGCTGCCGCTTGCTGAGGAAATCCTGCACACATGGTCTCTCTTCTTGCAGGTGCAAGACTCTTTTCAAGTGATGCTCTCAACACAAAGCTGTCACCAGATTTGCGTCAGTTTACTACTTCTTATTTTCCACATATCGGCACATTAGAAAAATGTGTTCCTACTAAAAGATGTCTAAACCTATTCATCAGAACACGCCGTAGCTCTCTGGTCTCCTCCTTTACGGCAGCACGACATGCATCTGTGCGACACACCTTTGTGAAGAGGATTTACAAGCAGCACACTTGTAGCGGAGATTAACTCTGAGCAAAGATTAAGCAAATTAACCATGATGGTATCGCCCGAAATAACTTGTTGCTGTGCAGTTACTTCAACAGCAGTCACGATGTGGAACGTGGAATAGCATTTTGCGGATGCTTTCTCAACCGCTGGGAATTTCATGATGCCGACGTAGGTGAGTTCATTTTGAAATCTGGCAATTCAAAGAGAATTTAGGCAAACTTCATTACGTCACGCAGGCATGAAGGGTTAGAGAAATGAAACTTCACATTTTCTTTTGTATTTAATATGAGGCGACTTTAAAATCTTGTAAAAACTAATTTTGTTGGTATACTGTCAAATAACTGTGGTATTATCTATATAAACTAATGGATCTAAATTGCTTTTGATTCAAGACTTTTCCTTGGCGTCACAAATGTAAACTGTAATTTTGTCTTTTAATGTGAAATATTTTGACTTGTGTTGAGACATCGGTTACTCTACATTTTCAGATCATTAAGTAAGCTTTTGAAAAAAATTTGATGTTTTTCAAAACCATAATACTAAAACGTTAAGGAAAAAATATTCTTAAACACTATTAGAATTATTTTAAATGAAGCACTGGGGGTACATTTGCCAAAAATGAAGAACGCAATTTTGCTAAAACCCAAGTTAATCAAGTAATTGCAGATGCCGCTTACTTGGCAGGTGTCCCAGAAGAGGAGTCACGCTACCTGATGGTCACAGTCGTACGAAGTAAACAACATATGTTTGCTCGATGTCACTCAGCTGTTTGCACATCATAAATCCCAACTTTAAGCTGCCTTAACTGTTAGAATCCTATAGGAATTCCTGAAAGAATCTTAAAAGACCCCTTTCCTATAGGAATTCTACAAAAATTCCCACAGAAATCCCAAAGGACTTTTTCCGATAGGAATCCTATATGATTTTGACTCCTATGGATATCTATAGGGCTCAAGTTCCTACAGCTATAGTACTTTTTGAATGTGGTGTAACGTAAAGTTAATCTATGTAGATTGAGCTTTTTGTTGAGGTCCGAGGCATAATTGTCCTTTTTTAAATCTTTATGACCAAAAATATGCTTAAATGTTTGTTTACTAGTGTATAACAGAGTCATTTAACAAATTTTACAAATTAGTCCAACTAATACAAAAATGAAAGGTTTTTTGGTGATTTTGTTTGTTTTTTGCTCCAGGACACAAACATGGTGTGGAAGTAACAGCTCTTGTGGTCTTTGCTTAAGGGGGGTGGATCAGTAACTACCCAGCAAACAATATAACATCCCCTTGACGTTCTCCAAAGGTCCTCTCCAAATGTTCCCAAGATGTCAATGTGTAGGGTTCCCTTTCTGTTCCGGAGACGTTTATTTGGGACGTCCTAAGAACATTGCGAGGACTTTGGGGGAACATTTTTTAGACATCACGTGGACGTAGACATCAAGTGTCAAGGGGAATGTTTTACACGTCCCTTATATTAGCCTACCACCACTATTATCATTGTAATAATTGAAGGTAGTGTAGTGGTTAGCTTCGCCGCCCATGAAGTTGGTGATCAAGGTTCAATTCCTGTTCGAGGTAGGTAGGTACGCTTGAACGCACCCTCTAGTTTCAAGTTACCTTTAGTACTTTTAATTAGTATAGCAGACTCTTCTATTCAAAGCGACATTGTTGGCATGGAGTGGGAATCGAACCGTGGTCGCAAGATTGGTGGACGTTAACGCTAACCACTACACCATTACCACCACATGGATGTATACTGTAATTAAAACCATTCAAAACAATTACACTGAAAGACGTGCAGGGGAGAATCAGGACATTGTCTCTGATTGTTATCAGGCTACGGCAGGTTTGGTCTGTGATCGATGTACTGATCAATACATCCCAATGAGTGCATTATGCCATCTTACATTGTTACAAATTTTAAAGAAGTAAACGTCCCACAAATGTTCCATCAAGGTCCCCATTATAACGTTATGCATGACTAAAATGGGATGTTCTAAAGACGCCTTTGAAGTACCTAGTGAGAACGTTATCCGGATGGCCAAATGGGAACGTTCCTGGAGTGTCCGATTTACGTCTCATTCAGAACGTCGCACAACGACCAACCGAGAACATGCTACGGACGTCAATAACATCCCGGTAACGTTGTGGTGGGGTCCAATCGGGGACGTTATGAATGTTCGGTAAATGTCCGGGAGACGTCCCGTGTTTGCAAATAATTTTATTTGCCTGCTGTATTTCACTGTATGTGAAGCAGAAACTGTCATGGCTGCCATTTTCATTGCCATCTGGATGATAAAAACTCTTACAAACAGAAATGGAACATTTTCCTCCTCAACACACATGGCCACATCTCGTGTTTAAACCCAATCTAAATGAGTGACGTTAGCTACAAGGGAAACAGCTAATCAGCTTTTTAGCTGTAAAATTCTGACCAACTCCAAAATGTACCCGTCGTTGCTCAAGTTTAGCTTCTCAATCACACGCCAGTTTATGTCCAATACAGCTGCTAACTAAAAGGTGTCTGTCCTTGGATTATAAGCTTTATTTGTGAGTCTAACATTGTTGGGAAATGGGTGTTTTGAACCAATCAGTGTTGGTCACAATAAATACGGAAACCATTAAATAAAAGGCCCAGTCTCACAATTTGGTGGAACTTTGGTCCAGCTTGTAGTGAACTAGCTCGTCATTTAGTCAATTACCCTGCTGCCAGTTAAGTTATGTGATCAATGTTTGATTTTGAACCATTTTTAATAATGTTTAAAAATTTATTTAAAAATATTTTTACAAAGTTATATGTAGTTTGATGCAACAGCGCCCCCCACCTGCACTTAAACTCCATTAATGAGAGAAACAGAGACCTGTTGGACCTTGATGGTGGCAGGGGCTCTCTGAGCGCCCTCTAGCTATAATTTCTGTTGCATTTTAATTAAATTATCTGGAATAAGAGATCAATGAGAATGTAGACAAAATGTTCATACTGTACTTCCAAACGGGAGTCCCCACTGGCACTGTAGCTCCATTTTATTATCGTTGCATAAACTGAATGCACTTCACATTTGGTTTTGAACACGGAACCTGGAATTTAAATGAGCTATACATTTGTATGAAAAATGGAACATCCTTAATACTAAAATACTGTGTTTTCCTCTTCCAGCAAATTGGGTATGATGAATGAGACGCGGCTTCCGAAGATCATTCCTGAACTGTCATCAGGGAGTGGACGCAGCTTTGGCACCCCACGTCACCCAAGTGTTGTCGACCCCATACTCTCAAAACGGGTCTGCTTCTACAAAAGTGGAGATCCTCAGTTCAACGGTCTGCGTATGGTCATCAACACCAGGACTTTCAAAACCTTTGATGCCCTCCTTGACAGTCTGTCTAAAAAGGTTCCCCTGCCTTTTGGGGTGAGGAACATCACCACGCCTCGGGGGATCCACGCAATCTATAGTTTGGATGAACTGGAGGATGGGAGCTCGTATATCTGCTCCGATTACAGCAAGGTAAAACCTATCAATTTGGCTCTGGCCAAGAAGAAAATGCCGCCTTGGTACCACGCACGGCCTGTTAGTTCCCGACGCTGGACCGTGCAGCAGGCTCGGTTATACCCCGGCCGGAACGCTCTCAAGCAGAAGCCGGTGGTTGTACGAACACCAAAGAGGTTGCTGGTTTTCCGCAATGGCGACCCTTCTGTAAGACACACTGTGATTCTTCAAAGGAGGACTACACCCACGTTTGACTTTATTCTGGAATATATTTCAGAGCTGATGCAGTTCCAAGTGGTGAAACTACACACACCTGATGGCAGACGTGTGAGTGTGCTTTTTTTAAAGTCTATCAATACAATGTAAGACTATATAAGTATTTAAAATTTATTTACAAGCACTTTAAAGAAAGAGAAATAACAGCCATAAAACATTAACAAAACCTTTTTCATGACCAAAAACTCAGAGGAAAAGTGAAAGCTTCCTTGGATGGAATAACACTGACGTGAGATGAATATTTCCCCCAAATGTATGAAATTAAATTCTCTTTTGTAGCCCTCCATGTCTCTATTTTTAACAGCATCAGTATTGACCCTTGAGTAACGTACGTCGACCCTACTCTGGCTGTAGCCTTTGAATATGAAATTCAAAAACAGTGCAATCCTAGTTCTTTCACTCGTGTTTTAACATTTAATTTCCAAATCAACCGGAACATTTCCAAGCATTTGTTTTGAATCAGTTGATGACGTACTGAGGCCCAATTTAGCACAGCTCATGACGTCTTCCTTGTGATACGGACTCCGGAACAATGTTCAAAACAGGTTTCAAAACACTCCGGAGCAGCGTTTCCAGTTTGCGTCACTAATTTGAAAAAAAAAGTTTTGCCGCCATCCCCAGCCACGCGTTCTACAACCCCAAATCAGAAAGCGTTGAGACGGCATGGAAAATGCAAACAAACCCCCCACAGTGATTCTTACATTTACTTTGACTTCTATTTCATTGCAGACAGTATGAACCCAAGATCTTTCATGTATTGTGTGGTCAGCTTCTTTTCATTTGTTAATATACATCCATTCCTGCATTTCAGGCCTGCATCACATTCCAAAAAAAAAAACGTTGGCGCGGCGACAATTTAGGGCTAGCAATAAGGTAAAAAAATTTAAAAAATTAAAAAATGATGTCATTTCAAAAGGGTGATGTCAACAAGTGATTGTAATCGTAATTTGGTACAAAAGCAATATTGGCGAAAGGGTGAGTCTGTGAGGAGCAAAGCTGGGCAGAGGATCTCCAGTTTGTCAACAAATGCGTGACAAAATTATAGGAATGCTTAAAAACAATGTTCCTCAAAGAAAGATTGGAAGGGATTTGCATATTTCTCCCTCTACAGTGCATAATATCATTAAATGATTCAAGGAATCTTGAGGAATTTGAGTGCATAAAGGGCAAGGGCGCAAGTCTAAGATGAACACCGGTGATCTCTGATCCCTCACATGGCACTGCATCAAGAACTGTCATTCATTAATAGCTGATATCAGATGAGATACTTTATTAATCCCCGTAGGGAAATTCAGTTCTCTGCATTTAACCCATCCTAATTACAGTTAGACACAATCCAACCACTAGGAGCAGTGGGCAGCCACACAGTCCGGCACCCGGGGACCAACGGCAGATGTAGAGACTCTGCCTTGGTCAAGGGCAGAGGAAGGAGCAGAGCCTAATGTGCATGTTTTGATGGTGGGAGGAAACCGGGGCGCACGGAGGAAACCCACGCAGACACGGGGAGAACATGCAAACTCCACACAGAATGGAAATGGGCATGGTGGGAACTGAACCCCAGACCTTCTTGCTGTGAAGCAAGAGTGCTAACCACTGAGCCACCGTGCTGCCTGTAACCACATGGGCAAGGGATTACTTTGGGAAACCTTTTTCAAGCACTACAATACAGAGTCACGTTCAAAAATATCACTTAAAACCTTACTGTGCAAAAAAGAAGCCTTATGTTAACCTTGTCCAGAAGTGGCGTCAACTTCTCTAGCCTTGGAGGCATCTGAGTTGGACAATCACACAGTGGAAACGTGTATTGTGGTCAGATGAATCGGTATTCCAGATCTTTTTTGGAAGAAATGGACGCCGTGTTCTCTGGGCCAAAGACGAAAAGGACCATCCAGACGGTTATCAGCAAAAAGTCTAAAAAGCAGGGTCTGTCATGGTGTGGGGTTGTGTCAGTATCAGTTGGTAAAGGTAACTTACACTTCTGTGATGGCAGCATTAATGCAGAAAAGTACATTAAGATTTTAGAGCAACATATGCTGCCTTCAAGACGACAGCTTTTCCAGGGACGTCCATGCTTTTCAACAAGACAACGTAAAACCACATTCTGCACACATTACACAGGCATGGCTGCAGAAGAAGAGGTTGCGGGTACTGGGCTGGCTTGCCTGCAGTCCTGACCTGTTCCAAATAGAGAATGTGTGGAGAATTTTGAAACGAAAAATGCAACAACAATGACCCCATATTGTTGCACACAATGCCAAAATGTCTTTTAAGTGTTGTGAGAAGGAATGGCACCATTACAAAGTGGTAAATGCTTTAGCATTCAAACTTTTTTTGGAATGTGTTGCAGGCCTTAAATGGAGGAATGGATGTATTTTAAAAAATGAAGTTGACCAGAAAAAACATGAAATATCTTGGGTTCAACCACAGCTGCTCATACTTTTCAACAATTTATCCAGGACCCACTAACCGTCCATAACTTCTTAACTGATGCTCATGAAGGCAGGCGCCTCCACTAACCATCCAGCAGGTGGCAGTACATCTTTTGGGATATTACATATGCAAAACAAAGTTACTCTTTTGAACGATCTGGTGCATCAAAGTTCACTAGATGCAAGAGCTTTTATCCTTATGTGTTCTTTTAATTTGATGAGCTACAAGATGATAGCATTTACTGTTTTTCAGTTATTGTCCACACAAGCAGGCTGAGATGGACTAACTCACTCACCCACTCATCTACATTTTAGCTGTCCAAGCCCTACACTATTACCAGTGAAGGGAATAAAGTCCTGATGAAATTACGGACTCCAAATAAACATGAGGAGCGAACGCGTTAAGCCTCTTTGGCGACTCACCCTAATACCAGTAACAACATTCTGCAATACCGCACTGTAGACCTTAACAGAGTAATTACGATTTTACATTCTCCTTATGTTATAATGTGCCATTTCATTTACTCATCAGTTTATGTAGATATGTTAAGATTAATGTGCAAGTTTGACATAATAAAGGACCCTTTATTTTTATGTATACTGCAGGTGGACAGTCTAGCAGGCTTGATCCTGTGTTCTGGGACCGTAGTAGCTGCCGGCAAGGAGCCTTTCAAGCCTGCAAACTATACTGCACAGAAAACACAGTTTCCGACATGGCTGCCTACCAACCGAATGGGTCTTAGAAGACTAAAGGCTGCAAATAGTAAGCTTCCGCAAGATTGTGTGTTTGTTTTGTTAATGAAGATTGTATTTACAAATGGCCACATTGATATTAGACGAGTGTGTCAGTCTAGTGTGCCTTTATTCAAATGACACATCGAGTTGTGTCTGCAGTAATCTAATGGGATGAAGGCTGAGAAAGCGCTGAGGTGGTGATATTACTCATAATGCTGCAGATGACCTACATATACTCTTGATATGGCTGCCAGCTCTGGTACTTGAGGAGCTCTGTGTAATTATACTTGTTTCTAAATCTTTTTCCTTTCTTTCCTCTCCCTTTGTTTTTGTTGGTTTTCTTCAAACTGTCTACAACATTCGCTTATCTACTGAAGGAAAAAAGAAGTCTGCATTATACGCAGCAAGGATGAGACATTTCTCCCCGTCTTCAGAGAGGTACATCGTGAACCGGATTCATAACTCCATCGCAGAAAGTTCATGTGACCTCGCCAGCAATCCCGCAAATTCTGTGGAGTTGGAGTCGAGTCACGTAATGGATTCTTTAGCAGAAACGGAGGGCGACACTGGCCTCGGTGATGGAGCTGAAGGGCAGGACTGCGTGTTCCCCACTGATGATGACATTGAGAAATCCTTTAGGGTGAATCAAGATGGCAGCATCTCGGTGGAGATGAAGGTACGATTGACAATTAAGGAAGAAGAAACCATCCACTGGACCACCACTCTGACACGGGCAAGTGTGGCCAATCACCTTAATGAAACGGCTTTACCTGAATTTGAGCCAGAGCAGGAGGTCAGCTTGCATAAATCAAACCCGCTAGATGCAGCAAACCATGACTGTTCCATTGAAACTACCAAGAATGAATTTAACAATGATGATCTGCCTGCATTGGAAAATGGACTTGCCAGTGAAAGCAGCAATGAAGAGGATAACATCAAAACACAGATGGATGTCATGTCCCCAAGGAGAGCTCTTACTCCAGGGCATAGACAAGTTCGAAAAAAGCAAGCCTCTGTGGAGAGTATAACATCAGTGA
This sequence comes from Chatrabus melanurus, assembly GCA_900302635.1. NCBI lineage: Eukaryota > Metazoa > Chordata > Actinopteri > Batrachoidiformes > Batrachoididae > Chatrabus > Chatrabus melanurus. The sequence continues at coordinate 9,222 of OMMV01190115.1, forward strand.
CAGCGGATGGGATTCAGGAAGGTGTAGTTGGCTCATACTCCTATAAGGAACAGACAGAAGATGGAGCATTGATGGAGTATTGCACGGTCAAGCAGAGTAGCACTAAACCAGTGCCTAAGCCAAGAAGATGCGGCTCCGAGGATGCTAACAGTATCAACAACATGAATGTATCCACATTCAAAACAGCAGGGATGACTGAAATCCTACAGACTGAATCCAGTGGAGAGGAGGTCACCGAAACCATCTTACACATATACGAACAGCAGACATTCCAAGATAATTTCCTTGCAAACATTTGTGCACAGGGTATGCCTAACTCTGGGGTTCCTCCTGGTAGACCTGCTACTTCAGACACAGCACAATTCTCCAACAGTAAATTTGAAACTAAGCCCGGAATAGCCCCAAAAGCTTTGGAATCCACTTGGATCTGGGGAGGCGAGAGCATGATGTCACCAACATCTGACTTGACCCCAAAAACTGGAGCGATTCAAGCGAGAAGTGCTCAGGGAAAAAAACCGACACTCACTAAAAACAAAGACAAGTCTTACCCAAGAGAGGTCACTAAAAATAAGAGGATATCCTCAAAAGGCATCAAGAAAGGCGTTTATCGGATTTTGTCACCGGGGAAAACGCCAAAAGATCCTCCGGATATCACGGGAAAACGTAAGAAAGTGAAAACATTTTCTAGTGCTGGGTTCATTAAGAGAATTTATGGTAATAAGTCAAAATCTGCCAAAAATATAACAAAGGTTAAAAAAACAATACAAAACAAAAATATGGGTGTTCCAATGCAAAGCGTACAACTTCCTCATGACATCATAAAATACACAATCAAAGACCCAAATACACCATCACCACTGACAGTTCCTTTGGAAACTCACTTAAACCAACCAAGGGGATTACTGACACGGCAAACATCAATGCATCAGGATAATAAAAATGAAAACGAGTCCTACGATGTCAACAGTACCTTATCACTGCCTGCTTTTAATTCCTCCAGCAATGTCACCAACGAATATGTGGCCAAATGGCTGAAGAACGCACATCTAGACCCTGCGGTCTACACAGATGAGGAAAGTAAAAAAAGTGAACCTGTAGCTCATCTAGAAACAGACAGCACTATGTCTGTGGAGTCAGAAAGTCATCAAAGCTTGAACGCTGCGGCACGGGAAGTAAAGTGTTTGGAGGAGAAATCAGAAATACCATCAAGTCTAACAGTCAAAAGTGACCCTATGCCTGAGAATTTGCTTGGAACGTCGGTAAAACAGAGAATTCAGTCATTTGAAAATCAATTAGCATCATCAAACCCATTAACTGAGAAAGCTACTGTCTCTCAGCAACATGTTCATAGTCATACATCGATTTTAAATGCAGAAAACAATACAGAAGAACATAAACTTTTTTCAAATGGTACCTCTTCTGAAATTAACCCACTCATTTGCAACTCTTTGAAAGAAACGCCACCAGAATGTGTAGTGGAAAATGAATCGACGCATATTAAAATTTCACCACAAACGTCAAAACCGCCCAACACGTGCTCAATGGCGAATCCACCACCAGTAGCTCCACCATCTGCTGAAAACGTTGGGGGGGAAATGGAGCAATCCAACACTGAACATTCAGCAGCCAGTAGTCCACTATACAGGCTGTCATCAATGAGCAGTCAAACAACAGACATGAATACATTATCGTGCAGCGCTACAACTGACTGGACCATATCAACCAGTGACCACAATGGCATTCCTTCCATGCCCAACAGAGCACCAATACCAAGAACTTCATCTATTAAAAGAGCCCCGCTGGTCAGTAACCTATCCCTTGAAAGGAAAATGTCTCTCAGAAAGGCATGTGTGGATAAATATGCTTTAAGCTGTGATGCCACTTTGGAAAAAGACACATGTCTCCCACTTAACACTGCAGGAGAAAATATGCTGTCGAACAGTTCAACAGGGACACAAAGACCAAGTGAAACCCTGACAGAAAACAAACACCACTCAAACAGCACCTTAGGTTTGAGGAGCGGTCCATCATGCTGCACTTCTGCATCTCCGACTAGTTTATCATCTAAAGAGAGAGCATCGTCGACCAGCATTTCATCAGGTGAGGTACCAGCATCAAGCGATGTTCAATTTAACAAGGTGAAAATGACTAAAACACAACCACATCCGTCAGCTCTAACAGAGGCATCGTCACCTAAACCCTTGGCGACACATGTAAAACTAAGAAGCAGTCCATCAGTGGAAAGGAAAAGTGCAACCAAGAAATCGTTTCCAGAAAAGGCTAAACTTCCAAATAACTCTGCAAAATCATCACCATCGCCCCCACATAACCATCATGTTGAAACAACCGTATCACGGAATACTGGAATACAAAAACATGCAGCTCCAAATGCTAGCCCATCTACTGACAGAAAACAGGTACCTCATAAACCCCACCTGCAAACGAAACTCTCTCCGTATTCTCAATCTCTAGATATGGTGTCACCACCTCAAAGACACAAATCGAACAGAAAGTCGCTCTCCAGGAATGTCTCCTCAGACAGTGCACCAGAACTTACAAATAAAATACAGAAAAGATCTTCACCCCACAGAAAACCAACTTCAATGAAACCAAAAGCTGAACTGGAAAAAACACTAAACGGCGGCAAAAGCGCGCAAGTGACTGCTCAAGGTAAATCCTTAATAGAAACGCAACCATTACCAACAACAGACCAGCCAAGTACGAATCCTGTGCTTCAGAAGATCTGCTTTTCAATTAAGTCAATTCGACAAATCTCACAGAGCAAAAGGCCTAACCGCGTACCTGACTTCTCCTCTCATGTGGCTTCTACATTTGGCTCGTCGTCCAAAGCTCTCCTTGCTTTTCTGTCCGTCATGACATTAAAAGATATCATAACTAACTTTAACATGTACGAGATGAACGTAGGCAACGCCAACTGTGCAGAAGCTTTAAAAATGATTGATTCTCTTAGAGAAATTGCAGGTATTGAAGAGTCCCAGAAGTTAAAACTTAGCTTGGCAAATTTACAACAGTCAGCGTCGAAACAGCTCCTGCAAAGTTGGAAGAGCTTTCAGGAACTCGGTGACACAAAATGCAAGAATCAACATTCGGCGGCAAATGATTCAGTGCAAGCGCTCGGAATTGAGGTTGGTCCTCTACAAGACTGTGGCATTGATGAATACGTTGATGAGATAATGGACAAACTTGACATACCCGAGACACTCAAGGAGGAACTGGCTTCTCTTTCAGTGAGTATCAGAAGTGAGAGTAACAACGAAGAACAGATGACCACCAACGAAATCGATGCAACCATAGATCATTTCTACACCGACGATGCTCTTAATATCACGGATGCTACTCAGTATGGCCAAGCTAATCCAAGTTCCATCATTAAAACATTCACAGATATTACACAATCAAACATAGGTGAACCAGAGGTTCAGACTGACCAGAAAACTGAAGAGGAGAACTGTCAATTTCGGCAGAAGGTTGGGGCTAAATGTGTCGTATCTGAAGAAAGCAGGTCTAACCCTGGAAAACAACTTACTCATGATGAGTTGTCCACAGATGATGAGGTTCAGAATATGTCGAGTGCCAACATGGTGAGATGCAAAGAAAGTGTATCTAGCTCTGAGCAACATGAGAGACATACATCAGAAGAAGAACAAGCTGAATGTGAGGAGATACACCAGAAAAGTAAGGATTATGACTCTCTGGACAAAGAGGATAAGAAACCAAATGCCAAACACCATTTGGAACTGGCTGTCAGCACCAAAGACAGCACGTATGGTGAGAATACTGACAATAAGTCTACCTCTGCAAGTCGACCCAACTCAAAGATCCAACAGGAGATACAAACAGTCAGTACGAGACAAAACCTCAGTAGTGCGGAAAGTGCAAGAAACTCAGAAATGGATGAGCCAATTAATTCACACACAGATCAGTCAGAAATTGAGTGTAAGAAGCTAAAGATTATTGCTGAGGAATGTTTGTCTGACACTGAGGAGGAACAAGAAAACATGGAGGAGGAGGTGGAACCCCATGATGAGCAGCGAAATCATGATCAACAGGTGTGTGGAAGCACACCAAAGAACGACAAGTTTAACTCTGAAGATGAGAACAATCGAGGTGACATCACACCAGTTTGGAAAGTTCAAAAGGAAAGTAGAAACTTGAGCAACCTGGTAGAAAATCAGGTGTCATTTACAATAAAAGATGACAGTGGCTTCATAAAAGAGTCTGACACTTTAGCAAAGCACTACGGCTTTGATGTAGACGAAGACAGTGGGAATGACCACAGCAACTGCGATGAACAAACAGAGGTAACGCAGTCAAAGGTTAAAGTTGGCCAAATCAGCTGCTCAATTGAGGAGGAATTAAGCGATGAGGCGAAAGAATCCAGCTCAGAGGAAGTGCATGTGGCCAGATACGGAGAGCAGAGTTATCCAACATACCAGGCAACTCAGGCAAGTGAAAAACTGGCCAAAGCTATAAAATGTGAGAGGGCTCTAGAAAAAGTCACACATCAAACTGAGGAACAAATATCACAGTCTGTCGCAGAGAGGGTAAGCCTTCTGGAAAACCAAGTCGCTGAAGCACAGAGGACAAAAAGTGGGACTCTTAGTATTTCCAATATCAGACGTGTTTCACAAAGACGTGGTCATCGTGCGTCAGATGTTGAGGATTCGTCCTCTGACTCACCCACATCTCAATCGGCTCTCCACACCCGATCAGCTCCACAGTCGTCGCTGTCTTTCAGCTACGATTCAAACGTTGTTGTAACCACAGAGCCTGACGCCAATAGGGTGAGGTCCATCAGGGAAATGTTCCAGTCCAAAAGCGCTGCGGAGATTCAGCAAGGTCAGAGACGGTTCCCCAGCCCAAACGCCCCAGAGCAATCGGAGTCGAGGACACAGACGTCAGCTAGCGGCGGTTATCAGTCTCAGACTTCAAGTGAGTTATCCAGCGGTGAAGATGATTCATCGCGAAAATCCATCAGTAAAGGCTTTGTGAGAAGAACGATTGAAAGGCTTTACGGCAAGAAAGATCCTCGGTCTGATGAGGATGCAAGTCAGAGTTTGTCATCCGACCCCAAACGGAACAAGAAAGAACACTCCCTCATGTCCCGGGCCAAAGCAATGTCTGAGTTGTCTTCTTTCAATTCCACTAATGCACTCATTACCTTAACAGAAGTGACGCGATGTATCCCATTTAATGCACAGGTTGGACCTGGAGAAAATGTTGGTGTTGATGAAGGTAAACGGATCCCCAAAGACAACACACTCATTACAAAGTCCATTTCAGATCCAGTTGGAATAAACAAAACATTTTCTCCCCAGCATGAACAAATGCGTGAGGATACGGAAGAGAACGCCCCATATTCTCTTTTCAGTACAAAGTCCGACTTGGAAGATGAGAGCAAATCATTTTCAACAAAGTGCACCTACTTTTCTTTGCCCCACACGAGTGATTCAGACTTATGTCAGGATGAACCGAGTGCCGTGAACGGAGGAAGTGTTGAAGACACAAAGGATAAGGAAAAGAAAATGCTGGTAGAGGAGAACAGCACGTTGCCCCGTGTTGGTGTGACCGACTTTAAGATGCTGGACAACAAAGTGCACCCGCTGGTCGAGGGTCCAGCTGATGGTGAGGTCGTTGTCGTGCAGCCTGGGAAAGGTCAGGGCGCTGTTGACAGAAGGGTTCAGGAACCCGATGTATTGGACTTCTTATACAATTTTTGTGGTCAGAACTGCCCGATTCTGTAAAGGTGCAGTCACACTTAAGACGTTTGGGCCAACGTAGACGAACTTACTTGCAAACTTCGTTGTCCGCTAGCCTCCGCTAGCTGCCGCCGGTCTCCGCCGATGAAAGTTGACCGCGTCCAAAATTTTCAACATGTTTAAAATTCTTCACCGTTTGCCGATGTACCTCTGGCTACGTTGGAGACCGTTAGAGAAAGTTAATCTCCGCTGTGACCAAGTTAGCACCCGTTAGCCGAAGTTACTGGTGCGATCGTCTATACTGGGTGGTGCTTCGCCCTGCCTGCTCAGAATCACTGGACAGTGGTGTGTCGACCCCACCGCCCCCCGCAGGTTGCCACGTTGGCAAAAGTCCCGCTTGTTCTAATGGAGCGCTGGCTAACATCTGCCTCCGCTAGCACCACGTTGTGGAACGCCGTGCTGCGTTTGAGGTTCGCTACCAAACTCCGGTAACGTGAGTTTTGCTGACGTTTGGCAAATTTTCTCAACTTTGCACTGCGTTCACCACACGCTGGGGTAAACGTCATCGTGTGACTGCGCCTTGATGAATAATTACATTCCTGAAGGAGAATTCTTTCATTACAAAAAAAGGTATCGCAGAGCGAGCACACCACCCCACAGCCGAGGGTAACTATTGGTACCTTCAATTTGGTTGTTCGTGGTCGCACAACTTATCATACATATCGAGTTTGGCTACAATCAGGTATGTACGGCAGAAGTTATCACACCCTCAAGCAATTTATAGGAAGGAAATTCTTCTACTTGGCATTCAGAGACAAAATTCAATAGGGTTCTTGGGGTAGGGCGACGCAGCATACATACCTAGTTTGGCAACGACCAGGGATGTTCAGCAGAAATTATCCCTCCCGCAAGCAATTTTTCTGCTAATAAAATACCTTGTGTGACCTTGACCTTCGATGTTCTGACCCCCAAAATCATTAGGATTCTTGGGATTGGACCAACTAACATGTATACCAAGTTTGGCAACCTTCAGAAATGTACAGCAGTTGTAAACTATTAAGTTAAAACTGGCAAGCAATTTGTGGTTTAAAAATTACATCCAGTGACCATAACGTATGACGTTCTGACCTCATGATCAGGCACCGAGGCTAACTGAGCGGAAGTTGATCAGTCAACCAGTTTTACAGCACGTGTGGTTTTTGTGGGGCAGAGAGAGAGAGACGGTTAATATGACGACAATACCTCTCCAACTTTGGTGGGTTGAATCTTTGTCTAAATAAACATACACTGTTGGGTTACACTAAAATATTATCTCGTTTTCGTGCCTACATTATGTTGCCATAGCACTGGCATTATACACTTTCACCCTCACTGCAGAATGTGTAAAAATGTGTTACATCTTGCACTATTAATTTAATCTCCATTCAAACACCACATTTGACACAAACTGTCATTTCATTCTCCCTGTACAACGTAAAAGTCGAAAAAAAAAAAAATTTCTTCCTTTTTGTAACATTGTGATTGTGTATTTGCCTTGCCCGCATCAGAGCAGCTCTTTCAGGTTGCCTGTCAAGAACATCTCGAGTATTAATGTAATCTTGTTTCAAAACTTTTAAAGCAGGTCAAATCCCCACAGGTGACGGGGAAACAATCCTCACTGCACCGCATGAACGCCTCATCTTATGGCCGCAGCGCGCGGAGCCGTATCTTTACAGTCACAGAAGCAGTTTTTAAAAACAGGAAATGTAGAGACTGCTCCAACAATCAGAGGTTTGATTTAATACAATTTTTAATATCGTTTTTAAACTTGGTTATGAAAGGTGTAAATAATACATGCATTGATTTTTCACTCCGAACACATACAGCAGATGTGATTAGTATAGACGATGTTACAATGTGGCAGCTGTGACAATGTTTCTCATTAAATTGTGTGTGAATAAATTTGTGTATTTCCAAATGCGGGTTGTCGTCTTTTACTTTACATTCAGCTTTTTGAGTGATGCAGAATGAATTTCAATCAAGGGTTATCAGATGCTGTGGCCGTTTGTGATGCTGATCAGTCCCCCCATTTCCTCAGAGACTCTTGTGTCATTTACATGGATATCAATAATCTGATGATTGCCATTGTTCTAAATAAGACAATATTTCGATTATGGTGTTTACATGAGGTGTTTAAACAACATTCTATACATATTACCACTTACATATTACAGATCGTAGTCCGATTAATGACTCGGGGCCTCATTATATCCCCTATGTTGTATGTGTCGCAAAATGCTGTGAAAACACCAATAGGACGCCATCGTCTGATTAAGGTGTACACACGTCTACAGCGCACTTCATCAATCAGACTAAGATCAAAATACCCCGCGTCTTAATTAGATTATTGCTTAGTCCAAGTATGACCTTATTGGGGTTAAGATGATCAGAAAATACTGTTTACACGGAAGTGTCTCATTCAGAGTATTGTCTTAATCAGAATATTGCTGTCCATGTAAACATAATCAATAGCCCAATTTGTGGAGGATGTAATTCTACCCATCAAATCTAGAGTGTTCTGGATAAACCTAGTAAGTCAATTTTTTTTTTTATATATATATATAAATATATATTATTATTAAATAAAATA